>CM039305.1:107950139-108188038 GCA_022316695.1 Camellia oleifera | reverse complement strand
AATTTTATCAAGACTTATTTTTAATCAGACTTGATGGGAATTAAGTCCAATTATTAGGACCTATTGGTAGTTTATCCAAATTAAAAACAATGGTTTGTAAATGAAAATACAAATTATATGTTCAAGCGCATTGGGCAGCACCCTTCTAGCACCAGGTATAAGTTCCAATTCGAAATATTGAAAAGGCTTAGTTGGAACATAGTGAGAGTGGAAATTACTTCAATGAACCGGCAAGTATGTTATGCTACCAAAAAGGTTACAGGACTTGATTTCACACACTGGCAAAAAAAAGTCAGTGACCAAGTCGATACAAGCACATCAGTTTTTCTAAAATTAACTTTATAGATGTTGAGTTTTAACATCTGTAACTTCAGCTGTGGAGAATTGTACCTACCCTGTTACTATACGTACACTTTTGGTTGTAAAGACAACGTGCAAAAGGAAAAACGTAAATCTTGAAGCACTGAATTTTATTTTTTGAAACCGGTAAATCCAAAGTTTCAAAGTCTGCTATCTCGAAAACACCCATATGTCTCGAATCATATGAATTGTTCATTCAAAAGGCCAAACCAACCTAGACTAATGGATTCAAATTTCTGTCCTCTATTCCTCTCATTTGTCTAAATAACCAAACAAGACAATTAATGGGTTTTCTGGAATTTTCTATATAGTTCTGTTTGTATTTTCCCATCACACTCTGCTTGGTTGCCCAGAAAACGTCAAAACACAACCACAAATTAATGTAATAAGACCAATAAAATTTATACAAAAGAATCCTAACAACCTTGTTTTTTTGTTGAACAACTTAAAAGTATTAACAAAAACAAAACTTAAAACCCAAAAAAAAAATAAAAAATACTAATAATGACATGCGGACTAGCTATGTATATCTTTCCAAGGCCTTTCATTCTTCACCTCGATTTCCTTTTTGTCAACAAAATTTTTCCAGTACCAGTGCCCTCTACACACTTGTGACATTTCCTCGATGGGTATATTATTGTACGAAGAAGATGACGAAGAGGCTCAAGATTAGCACTAAACCTGCAAAGATGATGAATAGGCCGAATTTGACCATGCAAAGAGCAGCAAGGAAGACTTGGGCAACGAGGAAAGTGAATGACATATTCACAGCCACGACGATACTCTACGCGGATGACCGAATCTCAAGAGGGAAGATTTTGCTAGGCACCAACCATCCTAGAGGACCCCATGAAAATGCAAAAGCTGTGACGAAGATGCAGATGCAACATACTAGGATGCTTGAATATATAGGATTCCCAAATCAAAAGCATCTCCTGTTACTCCAAATTTAGCGCAAATAAGAACTGCTACTACACTCTGCATATATAAAAAAATATATATATAAGTAAAAAATTTAGCGTGTAATAAAATAGTGCAAATACAATACTAGTGTTTTTTATAAACTTGAAAATTTGGACACAAAATCAATACATAAATAGAAAGATGATGGAGAAAAAGAATTGGTTGCAAGGATTACCTGAAACACAAGCATGATGCCACCTCCCCATAGCAACAGGGGTTTCCTTCCCCACCTATCAGTCCCAAAAACAGAGATAAATGTCGCAAGAACATTCACACCACCGGTGATCATGGCCGATGCAAGCGAAGTTTTGCTCTAGAACCCAACGGTCTTGAACAGCACAGGAGCGTAGAACATAACTACATTAATCCCAGTGAGTTGTTGAAACATCGGAATCAACATAGCTAAACAAAGTTGAGGCCTATACTTGCTCATCAATAGGTTCCTCCATGGGTGTTCCACTTCCTTTGAGGCTGCACCTGCATCCACCAGATCGTTGAACTCAGGTTGGACATGGGCAACTCCGAGGATGCGCTGGAGCTGCTTCTTGGCTTCGAAGTGGCCTCTCTCGATGAGGGAGTTTGGGGTTTCGGAGACCCAGAGAGATGAGAGGATCATGAGGACGGCTGGAACAGCCGCGCCACCTAAGCTGATGCGCCAGCCCAAGTTGCCCTTAATCATGTTGGTGAAGTAGTTGACAAGGCCGGCAATCAGAATGCCAATTGTGATGAATAGTTGGAAGCAGACGTTGAGGGTTCCGCAGTATCTGTGTGGAGCCATCTCTGATACAAACAGTGGCACTGACTGTAATTTGAAACAGACAAGTTAGAGGATGTGATGTGGCTGAAACTAATTAATTTAGAATTTATTAAATTATTAAATACAAACTGAGAGGGTAATTTATGTGTAAATTGGGCCGAGCTGGGCCGTTATGGGCCTCAGTGCGAAGAGCTGAGTAAAAAGGCCATAAAGTCACTCCGGTTTTGAAGAGGCTTAAAGTTAGTCCGGTCCTAAGCCCAGAAGTTAGTCCGGTCTGATGGAGGCTTAATGTTACTCCGGTCGAAGGATACTTTGTTGTTAGACTGGTTTAAAGGTGCTTTGAGTTTATACTGGTCATGGCGCAGTGTAACTAGCTCAGTCTAAACCGTGCTGAGAGTTAGTTCGGTTTTGGGCATGCCATGGTTTGTGGAAGAGGAACTAAGGACAGTATAGTTCGGTTCATTCTGCGGCTAAGTATAGCCATGCTTACTTCGGTCATGGTAATCCGGTCAGAATACAACCATCTCACTTGGTTTAAGCAGTGAGGGGGGTGTTGAAGGATAAGCATGATCTTTCAGGAGTATGAATCCTAGGAGGACTCTACATGTAGAAGTAAGAGTCCTACTCGGATTATGCCACACGAAACCTATAAAAGCTCACAAACATCACCTATGGAGAGGCAACGCAACTTTGATTCCCGAATACACAGAGCTTTTGTCTATTTGTCTAGTTTACTGACTTAGGCATCGGAGAGGTTTCCGGCACACACCTGCCGGCCAGCTCACGTTTGTATTTTCAGGTAGTAGAACGACGTCGTACGGAAGAGCGCAGACTTGATCAACAGGATTATACGAGAAGGTTTATTTCTTTCCTGTACAATTGGCGCCGTCTGTGGGAATACAGACAAGAACAAAGCCTCTTGATCAAGCTTTTCCTCTTAAGAATCAATGGCGCACAATGAAGATTTGCCACAGTCCGCCATTGACGGACAAACACCAGACGGGGGTGCGAGGCACGAAGGTCTACCTCTCATCCCTCCTATGGGGGATTTAGAGCCACAAAGACAGAATCCTAGGAGGGATACGAGAGGGAGAAGGCGGACTAACAGCCCTCGTCACTCCCGTTCATAGAGTCCAAAAAGACAAAGGCGGAGGATTGATCCTCAAACTTTGGAGGATCGCGTCAAAGAACAGGACGAATTGATATGACGAATGGCGGCGGACATGGAATCTCTAAAGCGCCAGGTGAAAGGAAAAGGAGTGGCGACAGGAGAGGGGCGTACAAACAAGACGCCCCCTCGCCACTCGGAAAATCATAATAGGAATACCACACCCTCACAAGCAGAGAGCAGAAGCCTCAGGGCAGGCGATACTCAATCTAGGTCTTTCAGAACTCATCACTCCAAGTCTGAGAGGACGAAATCTAAAAGGTCGTACACTGAAGGAAGCACCTATTGGCCCTCACATACGCACCAAACAAGATCCAGACAGACGGAGTTGCCTAGATCATCCGACCTACGAACCATGCTCGAAGAAAAGGCATGATGGAAGGAGGACGCCAGGGCACGCAATCCACACAGAGTTTCTGCCTTACAGCGGTTGGCTCCTCGGACGTATGGAAGCGTCGAGGTTGGAATGCCAATACCACGCCCTGCCTACGAACCAACGGACAAGGCACTTGCAAGGCTGTAGACCTCACCGTTCGTTCTGACGATTGAAAACGCGCCCCCACCATCAGGCTTCCTTCAGCCCAAATTCACTACATATGAGGGAAAGACGAACCCCTACTCACACTTGAGCCACTTTCGCCAGGTCATGGCAATATACCGGCGAAACGAGGCTTTAATGTGCATCCTCTTCCCATCTAGCCTTGGCGATCTAGGCTTGACTTGGTTCGAAAAACTTCCAAAAGGCAGCATAGCCTCCTGGGCGCAATTGGCGGAAACGTTCGTCACAAGGTTTCGAACGAACACCAAAACCCCGGTGGAGATCGATCAGCTGCTCTCCATCGACATGGGCGATAAGGAGACCTTAAGATCCTATAACAGTCGCTACTGGGAGACCTTCAACCAGATTGGAGACTGTCCCACCAATCTCGCCATTGCACAATAAAAGAGAGGCCTTCCAGTCGGGAACAGACTTAGGGACTCAATCACCATGACACCACCCCTCACCATGGAAGCCTTGATGGAGAGAATGCATCAGCACATCAGGGTGGAAGAGGATAGCGCACGTGCCAAAACAAAATCTGGCACGACCACAGTACCAGAGAAGAAGGCCTCAGCAAAGGTCAACGCGGTAGACCGCCCAAGCAAAAACGGACGAGGCAAGCGAGACAACGGAGAAGACCAAGATAAAAGATGGTTGAGAGTCCGCACTGTCATAACCACGGTCTTCAAGAAACCGATCTACCGAATTCTAAGTGAAATACGGGATGAGCCTTTCGTCAGATGGCCAGCCAAGCTTGGGGAAGCTCAGAAGGACTATGACGAAAGATCACGGTGCACCTTCCACAAAGAAAAGGGACACCGCACTGAAAATTGCACGCCATTAAGACAACACCTGGAGGAGTTGGTGGCAGCAGGTCACCTGGATAAATACATTGAAGGAGGGGCACAACCAGCCCCCCGGGACCATAATAACCCCAACGGAATGCCCATCGACGCCCCACCTCAAGGCGTTATCAATGTGATACATGGAGTTTTCGAACCTGAGCGTGTATGCGAGCTCAGAGGATCAATCAAAAAGGCTGAGCATTTAAGAGAGGTACTAAGTGCCCAACCTGCCATCAAGAAGGGAAAGACAGAGGCCACGAACGTCATGTCTTTTTCGGATAAAGACTTGGCAAGGATATATTGCCCTCACAATGAAGCCTTGGTTGTCACTCTCCGAGTCAAGGATTTTGACATCAAGCAGATTTTGATAGACCAAGGCAGTTCATGTGAAATAATGTACTACGACACCTTTAAAAAGTTGAAGTTACAAGATAAAGACTTGGCACCTGCCGTATCTCCCCTGATTGGATTCAACTCCATGCCAGAATGGCCCGTCGGCAAAATAATCCTCCCAGTTAAGGCAGGAAGCGTGACGAAACAAGTGGAGTTCTGGGTATTAAAAGTCCCCTCCACTTATAACATCATCTTGGACAGAACATGGCTACATGCCATGCGATCGGTGGCGTCATCCTACCACCAAGTAATGCGGTTCCCCAACGACACCGGTGTAATTGAAGAGGTCTATGGAGATCAGATTATGTCCAAGCAATGCTTTGTCACGGTGAATGGCAGCCGTGCTGCCAAAGGATACGTTCATTCGGTGAAAGAACCTGAGAGCAATGAACTGTTTGCAGATGTCGGCAAAGCAGCTAATCAGAAGGCGGTGGAAGACTTGATAGAGGTAAGAATAGATGAAAAGAACCCGGATAAGTTCTTTTTGCTCGGTTCGTCGTTGTCCAGCACTGAGAGATTAGAGGTCTTGGAATTCTTGACCTCTAACATCGAAGTGTTCGCCTGGACACCATACGACATGCTAGGCATTGATCCCAACTTCATCTGTCACCAACTCAATGTCACCTATCTGCCAGACCAATCATTCAGTGCACACGTAAATCGGCACTCCACCATGCCGAGATAGTGGCGGAAGAAGTGGGAAACCTGCTGGAGGCAGGAGCAATCAGAGAGGTACACTACCCAAGATGGATCTCCAACACAGTCATAGTACCAAAAAAGAACGGCAAGTGGCGTGTCTGCGTCGACTGCAAAACAGTCAACAAGGCATGTCCAAATGACAGCTTTCCTCTACCATGGATAGATCAACTGGTAGACCTAACGGCGGGGCACAACCGACTTAGCTTTCTGGATGCATACAGAGGCTACCATCAAATCGCCATGCATGAACCAGACCAGGAGCTCACGTCCTTTACAACTCCAAGTGGACTATATTGTTACAAGGTCATGCCCTTTGCCCTAAAGAACGTTGGGGCGACATTCCAATGGATGGTCACCAAGATGTTTGAACCATTGTTAGGCAGAACAATGGAGGCTTACATTGACGACATGGTAGTCAAGAGCAAGGATGAGAATGACCATCTCAAGGACCTAGGTGAGATGTTTGAGATCCTGAAGAAGCAAAAGTTGCGCCTCAATGTGTCCAAGTGTGCGTTTAGAGTAGGATCTGGCAAATTCCTAGGCTTCCTGGTGACCAACCGGGGTATCGAAGCAGACCCCTCCCAGATTAAAGCAATCCAGTATTTGGAAAGACCAAACTCAGTAAAAGAAGTGCAGCATCTCACCAGCATGGCAGCTGCGCTCAATCGGTTCATAAGCCGGTCGTCAGACAGACTGCGACCATTCTTTCATGCTCTAAAAGCCAAATTTGAGTGGGACGACGAATGCGACTGCGCTCTAGAAAGCTTAAAAGAATATATGTCTTCTCCACCACTACTTGTAATCCCAATTCCTAGAGAAGAACTCTTCGTGTATCTGGCAGTCTCACAGCACACAATTAGCGCAGTATTGGTCCGTGCGGAAGGAGTCCAACATCTGCCAATCTTCTATGTCAGCAAGACATTACTGGGAGCTGAAACAAGGTACTTGTCACTGGAGAAACTGGCGTTGGCCTTAATGATGGCCTTAAGAAAGTTGTCGCACTACTTTCATGCCCACACCATAGTTGTCCTCACAGCCTTCCCACTAAAGGCTTTGTTTGAAAGGGCAAACTTTTCTGGGCAAATCCTGAAGTGGGCAGTAGAGTTGGGACAATACGACATCAAGTTCCAACCCAGGACTGCGATAAAGGCTCAAGCTTTGGCAGATTTTGTTGCAGAATTCACACCAGGAAGTCATCATATCCGCCCAGTCGACCTGACTGAAATAACTGAACTAGGGATGGAAGTTGACGCCGGAATAGCGCAACCCCTGGTGCAGGATATTCAGTCAGACCCTAAGGTAGACCAAAGCAAAGCAAGGAAGGAAGAAGCAAACCATGCTACACCAAGTCTAGACTTACCAACAAATAAAGACTTGGTACAATCAGATAGTGAGGGGCAGACAACAAGCATGGACCTTGAAGAAAACACCAGCAACATGGAAGATCCCAAGGCATCATCTGATCCTTCCACTTGCTGGAAGTTGTTCGTTGGAGAGATGTGGAAGCTCTTCGTGGATGGAGCATCCAATCGGCATGGAGCAGGGCTTGGCATAGTCCTCATCTCTCCAGACGGCCTAGTAGTGGAGCAGGCAATCAACCTTGGCTTCCCAGCATCAAACAACGAAGCGGAGTATGAAGCGCTTCTGGCAGGCCTCAAATCAGCATTCTACATGAAGGCCACCGAGCTAATGGTTTACAGCGACTCACAGCTGGTGGTGAACCAAATATTTGGCGACTACGAAGCAAAGGATGACAGGATGGCCAAATAACAAGAGTTGGTCAGAACAGAGATCAAGAAATTTGAAGTAGTCAGGATAGAACAAATCGGCAGGGAGGAAAACAACAGAGCGGACGAGGTAACAGGCTTTGCCTCAATGGCAGATACTTCCATCCCTCATCCATTACTGATCGACTACCTACCTAGACCAAGCATTGAAGACCCCGAAGCAGAAGAGGTATGTTGCGCAGAGCTAGGCCCTTCTTGGATGGATCCCATCATCCTGTTCCTAAAAGACGACATCCTACCAGAAGAAAAGAAAGAAGCCAACAGAATAAGAGCAAAGTTACAGCGATTTTAGCTCTCCCCATCCCTAGCGTTGTACAAAAAGTCATTCTCAGGACCCTACCTAAAGTGTGTCCACCCCAGCAAAGTGGAAGCATTCTTATTTGAGATACACGAGGGTGTATGCGGAAGCCATCAAGGAGGAAGATCACTAGCATACAGAGCAATTTCGTAAGGATATTGGTGGCCATACATGCAAGCGGATTAAGAAAAGTATGTTAAAAAGTGCGACAAGTGTCAAAAGTTCGCACACCAAATACACCAACCTGCCAGAGAGCTTCTACCTCTAACTAGCCCATGGTCTTTCGCAATGTGGGGATTGGACATAGTAGGACCACTTCCAACAGCATCAGGGAACATAAAGTTCTTTCTTGCAGCAACTGACTACTTCACAAAGTGGGTGGAAGCAGAAGCCTTGGCATCAATCAAGGAAAAAGATGTGAAAAAGTTTATCTGGCAGAATATCATCACTCGATTTGGCATACCAAAGGCACTAATATCAGACAACGGCACTCAGTTCGACGGCAGAATCTTCAGAGGCTTTTGTGAAGAGTACAAGATAGAGTTCTACAATTCTACACCAGCATATCCCTAAGCAAACGGACAAGCAGAAGCATCAAACAAAGTAGTCTTGGATGGATTAAAGAAAAGGTTAGAGAAAGCAAAAGGCAAGTGGATAGAAGAGCTCCCTTATGTTTTATGGGCTTACCGTACCACACCTCGGCGATCAACGGGAGAAACACCATTCTCCTTAGCCTATGGTATGGAGGCAGTAATCCCACTGGAAGTTGGCCTCCCCACAATTCGAAGCGAGAATTTTGATCCAGACTTGAATGGCGAAGCCATAGCATTAGAACTCGACCTTGCAGAAGAAAGAAGAGAAAGAGCACAAGTTCACATTGCCTCATATCAACAAGAGTTATCCAGGAAATACAACAAGACAGTTCATCCAAGGCAGTTCAAGGTCGGAGATTGGGTACTACGCAAAGTGATGGGAAATACCTTGATACCAGGAGATGACAAGCTAGGACCCAATTGGGAAGGTCCATATAAAGTGGTAGGATTAGCAGGCAAAGGGGCATACCACTTAGAAGACGAGGACGGCAAGGCAATTCCCAGGCCATGGAATATTGCAAATTTCAAGTTATTTTATTTTTAGCTTTTTTCTTATTAGTTTGTGTAATTTCTCCATTTCTCAATAAAACAAGTAGTTTTCTTTTCAGTTAGACGTTTTCTTCTGTAAGAGTTTGTTTTAGTAAGTTAGTGAGTCAGGGGCATAAAAAACACAGTTGGCCGGATCAAACTAACACCCCTCCTAAGCCTAGGATAAGGATCCAGGCTGCAGGACATTTGGTCGGAATAAGCAAACATTTTATTCTAAGTTCGCTGGAAAAACTAACTTAGAGGTTGGCTGGATTAAACCAACACACCTCCTAAGCCCAGGATAAGGATCCAGGCTGCAGGACGTTTGGTCCGAATAACCAAACATTTTATTCTAAATTGGCTAGAAAAACCAACTTAGAAGTTGGCTGAATTAAACCAACTCTTTTAACTCTTCAGCCGAAGTAAGAACTTAGGCTGAAGAGTGGTTGGCTGGATTAAAACCAACTCCTGATACTCTTCAGCCGAAGTAAGGACATAGGCTGAAGAGTGGTTGGCTGGAAAAACCAACTTAGAGCTTGGCTGGATTAAACCAACTCTTTGAACTCTTAAGCCGAAGTAAGGGCATGGGTTAAAGAGTGGTTGGCTGGATTAAACCAACTCTTGATACTCTTCAGCCGAAGTAAGTATATCGGCTAAAGAGTGGTTGGCTGGATTAAACCAACTCTTATTACTCTTCAGCCGAAGTAAGTATATCGGCTAAAGAGTGGTTGGCTGGATTAAACCAACTCTTATTACTCTTCAGCCGAAGTAATTATATCGTCTAAAGCGTGGTTGGCTGAATTAAACCAACTCTTGATACTCTTCAGCCGGAGTAAGTATATCGGCTAAAGAGTGGTTGGCGAGTAAGCCTAGTCAGATTGATAAGCTAGGACTGGAATAAAGTATCTCGGCCAAACTACAGTTAGAAAACAAGCTCAAACAAAAATTAAACCGAGATAACAGTTAGAGCAAGAGAAGATGATTTTCATTAATCAAGATCAAAGCAATTACAAGGGAGGGGCTCCCAGCCCGGTTACAAGTCAAAGCAAAAAGAAAAAAGAAAGAGAAAAGTACAGAATCAGTTAAAAAGGTCTTCAAGATCGGCATCAATATCAACTCGAACACCGGTTACAGTCGGAAGATCGATCACTGTTGTGAGCTCGGTATCAACTGGCGACACGGTGTCAATCGGCGGCTCAACAGTTAGGTCTTCAACCGTTGGCTCCAACCGAGCTGATTGATTAGCCGGATCGTTGACGACCGGGGTTTCAGTTGGCTCTTATTCATCACCATCAGAACCCTCAAGGAATTGTTGCTGGACGGACGCAGCATACTCCGCCAGTGAGGCCGGAATGGAATACAGAGGAGGATTATAGACCTCGGTCTCGGGCCTACAGCCGAGCTACTCCACTGCTGCCCTCCAGCCTCATTTGAAAAAAAAATCCTTGGCGGCCTCACACTGAGGATTATAGAGGGCCTCTCCCTCCTTAAAACCTTCAGTGTTGGCGTCTTCGGCCTTTTTTTTTAGCTCGGCAATTTCGGCGTTCTTTTTGCCTTCCAGTTTGGCCAACTCACGCAGGTACTTATCTTTGATCAAGGTTGCAGCATTTTGTTTCTCTGCCTCAGTCGAGCTAACCAGTCCGGTCAGACGACCGTTCTCGGATCTTAGCTCGGCCAGCTGCTTCTTGGCTTCTTCTAGTTAGGCCGTTTTTTCAGCCACTTCAGCCAGCGCCTGCCTCGTAGTCTTGCGAAGTTCGAGCACTCGCTTATGAGCGATGTGGCTCTTCTGCATGGCCTGCAAAAGAATGGTAAGACTTATGAACAAACCGAAATTAGAGTTGTACAATTCAGAAAGGTTAACAAAAGAAACTACTTACAAGCACCATGGACTTTGTGGCCGAGCGGATGGCCCTTAGTTCGGTCAGGTGCTTATGGTGCTCCATATCGGCTGGGAGACACACACTCTTGGCGAGATTAAAAGCCATCAGATGGTCTTTTTCAGCGACAACTGAATCAGTGTCCTGAATATCTCGGTTCTGGAAAGTTAGTTTGGGAGCCCATATGGAAGAGCTGGCTCGGTCGGCGTGCTTCAGCTGCGAGCTCGGTGGAGGACTTGGTGGCAGAGTCATTTTATCTTCATCAGCAAGACGCTGCTCGGTTGGGGTAGTCCGGGCGCGCTTGCTTGGGCGTGATGAAGAAGGTTGTTGTGATGGAAGGGCCACCACGGTTTCTTGTGTTTGGGGCGGTGGCGGTACTTCGGGTCTGTTTGTTTCGGTCAGCAGGGCCCTCACTCTGTTTCTTTTGGCCATTTCTTGTTCAGCTGTCAGAGGGACTAAGTTAATTTTTGGCAAGATAGGGTCCGGTTCAGGGGCGTCCTCTAGTAGAAAGTCTGTTACTCTGGCCTTGCGTCGACCACTATATCGGTATGTCGGCTCAAAATTCAAAAGTTTGGCCCAACTTCTTTCTAGGAAGCGTAGTGTGGCGCGGAGTGTGTTCAGGTTGGGGTAACTATACAAGGATTGAAGATGGGCTGAATCCGCAAAAAAGTAATACAACTATTAGATCGGTTATGAAATCAGAAACCGAAGTAAAACAAAAGCATGCATGGAGCCGAAGTAATTATACCGGGTGTTCCTTTATTCCAATTTATACTGCGGCCTGGGATCTGGGCTTGGTGGTCTTCAAAATTGCTAGATACCCAGAAAAAATCGTCGTCGTTTAAGTCTTTATCCGGTGTGTCTTTTATTATTTTTTCTCAGCGGCAGCGTATTCTTAAATAGTAAACCCACCCATAATCTTTTGAGCCTATGGAGTACTGGTGGAATATTTCGGCTAGACCAAGGTTAAGGCCAACTCGGCGGTTTATTTCAGCTATACCGTTTATTATGCGGTATGAGTTGGTGGAATGTTGGGTAGGGCAGATCCTAGTTTGCCTAAGAAATTCGCAAAGCAAGGGTTGAACCGGGAATCTTAGTCCGATCTCAACTATGGAAAGGAGGGTGAAGGGAACAAAACCTGGGTTTCCCTAAGGAACGATATCTTGTTCGGTTAGAACGAGTTGGACGTCGTCAAGGATGTTGTAATGGCTAAACTGCCAGGTGTCTCTACTAAGAATCTATACTTCCCCATTTATGTTTTAAATTACGAATAAATTAAATCGGTCAAAGATTTGTGCTCAGAAGCTCGGTTGAGCGCTCAAAGGAGTGCCTGGGCAACCTAAGTTTACAAAGTGGAAAACAAAGGTGTTAAGAACAGATTGTTGGACCGTGCCACAAAGTAAAAGTAAGATAAAAAGTCCTATTTCGGTTATGTAAGGACCTATCTCGATTTTCAGCAAGGTACTTCGTAGCTCGGTTCGAACAATGGGTTTGTTAGCTCGGACCTGGCGAGCTGTTCGTTATCTCGGTTAAAGAGAAGGTTCCGTTGAGACCGGTTGAACTACTAGGGGCAGCTTTCTTAGTTCGGTCTGAAACTAAGAACGCTGGTTTAGCCCCGAAGACATAGCTCGGTCAAAATTGAGGTTTTTTTAGTACACTAAGTACAGACTTAGTTCGGTTTGTTATTTCGGCTAAGGTAAACCAAGCGATGGTTTGACTTATTAAAGCTAGTTGGGCAACATGAAGTATTATTTCGGTTGACAGTCTGCCTAAATTCAACATCAACTACAAACAACTTTCTAGTCCGGTTGCATCATAATTTTGGATTAAAAACCAGTGTTTCTCAGGTTATTGTATGTGTTCAAGTGTTCTTATTGCTAAAATTTTTCCAGAAGTGAACAAGGCAAAAGCAAGTGGAATGAAAGTGTTTTTTAAAAACACAGACCTAAAAGCTATGGATTAAACAAAATACAAAAAGCAAGAAAAGAGAAACAGGTTTGTGATGCTTACCAGATGAAGAGGAAGGAACTGGAGATGGGAGCAGCAGCAACAGTGAAGAACGTAAACTCAGGGAGCTTCAAAGACTGCAAAGTTGAAGAGCAATGGGGGAATCAAAGAGGAATAGAAGGGTTGAATGTTGAAGGTAGATGATTTGAAAGAAAGCGAAAGGGTCTTTTGTTTTGGTGAAAAGACCTAATGGGCGGGAACTGTTCAAAATTTGCGATGTACGAGGGCGGCGTGACAGCTGCGATGGGCCAATTAGGGCCTGCCACGTGTCATTAGAATGGGAAGCGATTCAGTTTCTATCACTGAAGAGACGTTTTGACCGGATAAGGATAGCTCGGCCGGAAAGGTTTCAGAGTTTTAGCTCGGCTGGAAAGGCTAAAAGGATTTTTAGCTCGGCTGGAAAGGTTAAAACTTTGGCCCGGTTTATAGACAGGTAATCCCTATCATGCTGCGCAGATGGAATTAAAGGGCAATTGAGAGGGTAATTTATGTGTAAATTGGGCCGAGCTGGGCCGTTATGGGCCTCAGTGCGAAGAGCTGAGTAAAAAGGCCATAAAGTCACTCCGGTTTTGAAGAGGCTTAAAGTTAGTCCGGTCCCAAGCCCAGAAGTTAGTCCGGTCCGATGGAGGCTTAATGTTACTCCGGTCGAAGGATACTTTGTTGTTAGACCGATTTAAAGGTGCTTTGAGTTTATACCGGTCATGGCGCAGTGTAACTAGCTCAGTCTAAACCGTGCTGAGAGTTAGTTCGGTTTTGGGCATGCCATGGTTTGTGTTAGAGGACCTAAGGACAGTGAACCGAATTCATTCTGCGGCTAAGTATAGCCATGCTTACTTCGGTCGTGGTAGTCCGGTCAGAATACAACCATCTCACTTGGTTTAAGTAATGAGGAGGGTGTTGAAGGATAAGCATGATCTTTCAGGAGTATGAATCCTAGGAGGACTCTACATAGAGAAGTAAGAGTCCTACTTGGATTATGCCACACGAAACCTATAAAAGCTCACAAACATCACCTATGGAGAGGTAACGCAACTTTGATTCCCGAATACACAGAGTTTTTGTCTATTTGTCTAGTTTACTGACTTAGGCATCGGAGAGGTTTCCAGCACACACCTGCCGGCCAGCTCACGTTTGTATTTTCAGGTAGTAGAACGACATCGTACGGAAGAGCGCAGACTTGATCAACAGAATTATACGAGAAGGTTTATTTCTTTCCCGTACAATTAGAGGATGTGATGTGGCTGAAATTAATTAATTTAGAATTTAGTAAATTATTAAATACAAACACACATTATTATGTTCAATCAAAGTGTGACTGTATGTAATAATATTGGATTGGATTGGATTGGAGCAAAGAAAGAAAGAAAGAAAGAGAGTTTTTATGAATTGAGTTACCTGAGTGGCGAAACCAACACCAACACCTAACAAAATTCGACCGATGATGAGCATAGCGAGGTGTACAGCGAAGGCGTTGAGAATAGCACCGTAGCAGAAGACATAATCGCCCATAAGCATGGAAAACTTGCAGCCCAGTTTCTTGGTCATCGTCGAGGCAAAGAAGGATGCAAAAAGAGCAGCCAAATACAAGGACAACGTAAACATGGTCAGCGTTTGGCTGTTGAACTTGCAGTACTGATTGGTTGAGTGATCGAGCTCTTCCTTCCGATACACAGACAGGAAAAACTTGTCAAGAAACGGAGCCATTGATGTCACCCCACCTAATCATCATCACCGTTATTAATCAATATCATATATATACATGAATAGACAACATTAATGTGTACTAATTAGGCATTGATTGTTTTATGTAGTGCCGGCCCTGGGCATTCGCCAACAAGGCCATGGCCTAGGGCCCCTCAAAATAGACCTAAAAAAGGGGCCCTTTTTATTATGGTATAGTGTAATATATTATGTATGTTTTAAGTTAAAAAAAATTAAAGAGAAAATACAAATTAACTTAAAATAAATTGACCCATTAAAAAATTAAAAGGCCCATTCAAAAAAATTAACATTGTAATCCACTAAAAATAGACCCAAAAAAGGGTCCTCCTATTATAGTTTATTGTAATATATTAGGTATATTTTAAATCTAAAAAAAAATTAAGGAAGACCCAAACTAACTTAAAATAAATTGACCTATTAAAAAATTGAAAGACCCGTTTAAAATAATTAGCATTGTTATTCAATGAAAATGATTTTGCAAAAAAATAGATTATGCAAGTATGCTTAATTTATTTGCTTCTAAAAATGCAAGAAGAGCGAGGATCAAACGACACTTATTAATTGTTGTAATGTAATACTAAGTATTTTTTGTAATTTTGACACAAATTTTGTCTTCTATCTTCATTTTTTTTCTTTTTTTTTTCATTCAATGAAAAAAAAAATGTGAAGGGCCCAAAAAATTTATTAGTTGATTATTGGCTTTGGGCCTCAGAAATCTTAGGGCCATGCCTGGTTTTATGAATAGACAACATATTTTTCGAAAGTAGCAGAAGTGAAGATTTATTAAGTTGAAGATGGACTTACTAGAGATACCGATGTCATAGCCAAAAATCAACCCACCCATGGCAGCGATGATGCAAGTTACCTAGACATACCAAGTCAGTTTTCAGGGATAATCCTTCGGGGAATCATCACCGCCGGAGTGATGAGAGTATCAGCCATTGCTTGATTGAAGAACAAGAACAAGAAAAATATAGAACAAGGACGAGGACGCGTATATACAGTAATCGATACTAAAAAATCAGAGAGAAGAGCGAGAGTTGGGTTTGTAGGCAAGGCATGGATGGTTAGGGGTGTTTATATTAGGGGTAATGCTAGGATATCAAAATTTTTACCAAATAAATGATCAAATGTGTCACGTGGATTGTGGGCCATGTGAGACATTTACTCATTTATTTGGTAGAAAATTTGAGACCTATAACATTTTCCTTATATTAGAGTGAGAGTGAGAGTCAATGTGAAAGTTGAATCGGTTTATGAAAAAACTAGAAATCCCCTAGATATTGATTTGTGATTATGTATCAATTTTAAGCAGTATATAACAATCCCAATCAAACAATCAAGACAAATCAACACAACGATTTTAACATGGAAAAACCACAATTGGAGCACCTCCAATTGTGATAAAAAAACCACGGGCAACAGCCACAAAACAATCCACTAAGAAGATATAAAGGAATTACACAGCTATACTCTTACCTAGCGAATCCACGCCCAAATTGAACCCACCCCTATGTGTCTCTTCCAACCCCGTCTTCACCTCAGAATTGTCTTGACGATGAGCCACTCCAGAATCCACCAAAGCTTCAGGCTCAAATTCTTCAGAATCCACCGAAGAACAACTCTCTCTTTTGTATAGAATGAACAAACAAACCTTTGATGTATTCTCTTTAAACCATGAGTTGAATACTCAATGAAACATCAAAGAAAACTAGCAAAATAGCCCCAGATATAAACCATAGAACCCAAGAAGAAGATCTGGAGGCGTAACCCTAGATTTGGAGCAACATGCGAATTTATAGAATCTGAAATCGCAAGGTCCGCTCGAGCGTGGGAATGGACGCTCGAACGGGGACTCTATATTGCGTGTTCCGCACTAGGGTGTACGCTCGAGTAGGGACACTATATGACGTGTTCCAAACCAGGATGTACGCTCGAGCGTGAAAACACGGATCACAGTATATTTGCAGACTCACCAAACTTCTGGAACTCAGCATTCTCCGCTCGAGTGGGGGAATGTCTGCTCGAGCAGACATGCAACTTTGAATGCATTTTTGCATTTTGCTTCGGGGGCGCTGCCCCTCGACCCCACGAGCTGACCGAGCAGCTCGACCCCTGTCATAATCAGCGAAGTGACAATCTTGAAAGCATTAATATCACAAACTTCTCTGCAAGGCTTGATTCGGGTTGGATTCGCATCTAATAAACTCATAGCCTCACTGAAATAAAAGTGCGAAAACAAATACAACTGAAAGGAGTTTTGTCAAACGGGATTGCCAAGAATAAAAACCTAACAGTTTAGGATTTGGAAAAGTGCCAAGGAATGGAACTCTCTCTGTTTCCTAAATCCAGACAGGGTTTGATTGTAACAACCCCCACTCCACTCTAGTCATGTTTGCATATCTACTACATGATCTTGTCCCAATATGTTGCATTGCATTCCTTGATTTGTTTTGCATAAGTGTTGCTTGAATTCTATATTTCCTTTTGGTGTGTGTGTCTGTGTTCAGCCGAGGTCACCTTAAGCCCAGATTTGCCTCTTTAATACTCTTACACTTAGAACTACCTTGGAATTTCTTTTGTTAACCTCCACCTTTGTCCTGGCATATTGGCCGAGATGATTATCACCTGGGCCGAGGTGTGCATCGCCAAGGCCGAGATGTTTATCATCTAGGCCGAGATGTCATCTTTGTACCGAGGTGATCTTGTCCGGGAGTGGTATGACCTAGACCGAGGTGTGGCACATCTAGGCCAAGGTGTGGCACAGCTTAGTCAAGTGTTGTCCTTCCTAGTCGAGATCATTGTTTCTTAACTAGCCGAAGTCATTGTCCTTTGTTTGCCGAAGTCTTGTTGTTAGCCGATGTCAATACTCGCCGGAGTCTCTTGCCGCCTAGTTTGTTGAACACACTTTGTCAGAGACTTGTCTTATCCACCAGTCACTTTTTGAATTAAACCAACCCGGTAGCGCCACGTGTCCGAACAGAAGGCTAAATCAGCCGGCAAGCCTAGAAATGTATCATTTTGTATCATATCTTGTCCTTGAGGAGAGAGAAGCTCTAGGAAGAGTTTTAGAGTGAGAAAGTAGATTGCAAGCTTGATCCTTGGTGTTTGATCCGTTGAATTCGTGAACTAAGGTTAGAATCTTCACCTCCTCTTGTTGTTTTTATTGATCATATAGCCACATTGCATGATTGAATATAATCTGCATACCATGCATTGATTTAAAGTTGGTTTTAGAGAGAAAAAGCTATTGTTCATAAGTTCTTGAAGAAAAGCTTGGTTTGATCCGAAAGTTTGCAACAAGTCACATGCCCTTGTGTTTGTTTTTGCAAGATCTTCTAGTATGGGTACCCAGGTCCATGTTTTTAAACTCATAACATGAAAACTCAAGTCTTATAATCATAAGTTATGATCCTTGCATTCATCCTCTTCATGACCTTCATGTTCATGTTCTTCATGTTCTTGAGCAGAGGGAAACCCAGATTTTTCCCGACCTCATTTATCCTTGAAAGTGGCCCTCGGGACCACACCTCGGCGAGGAGGTGTGGGACCTCGGCCAAGACCTGGTTAGTGCCCAGTATGTTTCCCCGAGATGAGAAACAGCATTCATTTTGATTTGACTTAGTTTGACAGAATGCCGAGATCATTTGTGTACATGTGAAGCTTGTTTAAAAGTACATTCAATAGACTTGCCATGTGTTTGTAGGACTTGGACTCGCCTTGACGCCGACGTTCGAAGAACTATGTGAGTGGTATTTTAATAAAGATATGTTATAAAGCTTTGATAAAACCTTGTTTTGCCTTGTTCGGAAATTATTTACAAGCATGAATGATTATTCCTATTTGCAATAAGTACTATATCTTGTTTGATGACATTCTTGGAAGTCCGTACGTGCTAGGGGACTATAAGCATTTGTAGCACAAAGTTTGGAAGTCCGTACGTGCTAGGGGACTATAAGCATTTGTAGCACAAGTCCTTAGTGTTCGGGGACTATAATGCAACGACACCCTTGTTAGAGATCTCTCTTGTCTTGTCTTGCCTTGCCACTGACGGTTTTACCGCGTGGGCTTGTTTGTCCGAGATGTCATCGCTTGTATTATATTGATGTTAGTAAACATCTCTTGAAGCTTGAAAGATGGGATAGATGACCTTAATTTGTTCCATGTATTATTTTTGATTAAAAGACCTCGGATATCATTCATGTAAACCCTTTATTATTTATGCCATTCACTGAGTGCCCAAGCTCACCCTCTCTATATATATGTAGGTGATGAGCAGGGCGGCGGTGACGCCTAGATGCATTCTACCGATGTGTTTTGAACTTGTGTTTACAACATCTTGAAGATCATGCTTCTTGGTTATTTCATTGTATTTTGTGTTTGACGGCTGAGAAGCCTTTTGGTCAGGATGTAAATTTTTGTACTCCATTATTTTGTATTAAAGCTACTATAAGATGTATGTCATTTCATTTAACTTAAGCACTGCTCTTATGGACTACCTTGCTTTTGTTTATTGCTTCCGCTCTTGTAAGCCCCATATGTTTACTCTGATTTGTGTGTGAATTCTTGTAAGTGGCCTTTGGAAGTCTCGAATTTCTGGCCATCATGGCACCATTCTACTAGGGGCGGAATGGGGTCGTGACATTGATTTCTTCAACCAAATAATTTTGTTTGTTTGGATGTTAATTCAGCTAGCTCTTTCTTTTCTTTTTTTTAAAATTTTTTTAGTGATTTTTTTAATTAGATTAAATTTTTTATTTTCAATCCTTGTACGTAATGAATCTAAAAAGTAAAAAATAAATAACTAAGCTAAAGTAAGTAAAAAAAAATTTACTAATTTTTATAATTTTTAAAATCTTTTGATTCTTTCGTTGAACTGAAGTTGGAAGCCTAAATTAAAATATATATATATATCATATATAAGTCCACTTTTTAGATCCACTTTATAGATCCAATGATGTGTAAGTGATATGATTGGTTGATGATTAGAGAAGATGTGTAAATTTGGCCTGGCCTAACTCACAGTTGGGCCGTGCAGGCTCCTGCCAAAATTTGGGTCGGGCTGACCTGCATGCCAGAAAGTTAGGCCCAGGCCTAGGGGGTACTCAGGCAAGCCTCGAGCCGGGCCTGACCATTTTTTTTTCTATTTTTTCATCAAAAATGATACTGAGCCTTAGGTGGGTAGAGCCTTGAGTGGGCTAATGGAAAGGGCTTTGGATTGGGCTCACGAACCAGGCTGGGCTTCAAAACAGACGACCCAAGCCCAGGCCCAGGGTCTCAGGCTGGGCTCGGCCCAGGCTCGGGCTTGGATGGGCCTAGCCAAGCCAAGCTGCGAGAAGGCTTCAGGTGGGCCACCGGTCGGTGTGCCAAATTTACACCCCTAGATAAGAAAGAGAGTGTTACCTTTAATATCCTAATTGATTGTCACATCATCAAGCTTGAAAATTGGGTCTAATTTTTTGTCTTAAATAGCAATGCTAAAACAAAAATGAGCAACAAAAAAAAAAAAAACTACCTGTAGCACTCTATACTTCTTGGTATAATGGAATTATATTTGATTCTTTGATTATCATGATTGAGAACATTCTTAGTCGATATTTGAGCCTTGGTCGAGGTGTTACCATAGTGGTTGGGCGAAATTGGATCAAAAACTCCAAATTCTAATAGTTGTTATTGAGTAATTTTAACTCTTTTATTATTTTCTCTCTCCACACTTTGAATCTTGATATGAGACTAAAACCATTAAAAATCTTACTTCTGGGGCTTCAATTTGGACACAAGAACGACCCTAAACAGAGTACGGAGAAGAGAGTTATGCCCGTTTGAAGTTTGTGAATCTGTGTTGTATGCATAGTTCGCTCGAGTGCAAGTTTCAGCGCTTGAGTAGTCCGCCGACCCTTCCAATTCTGTTTTTTAAAATTGTCTGAGATACTGGTAGCCTCGATTCACCACTTGAGCTCTGTCACGACCCAAACCCGCCCCTATGGGTTTAGTACCGTAACCGGCCAGTAATCCGAGATTACCGAAGGCCTGCTTAACAGTAAGGCAGTAATACAGAGTACAGGGGCATGGCAGAAGCCAAAAACAGTAAATAAACAATGTCTAATGAGCTGTGAGTCTGTATGCAAAATTTTTTTTCATACATATATATATATATATGAACAGTACAGAACAGTATGCACAATATTTACAATCGTCCAGAACAGGGACCTAATCCCTATTAACATTACAGTACAGTGCTATCAGTCTATACAATTATACAAAACAGACACAGAGGCAAACAGGGGGAAATAAAAACACCCCTAAGCCATAGCTAGACAGGCTCGGAACCTCGCAGTGAGGCACAGTGGTTGGCTTTGACAAAAAGGGGAGTCTAACCCACGCTCCTAGCTCCGGTCTGGTGCCTAAACACCTACATATATATATATATATATAAATAGTGAGCTAAAGCCCAATGAATAACATAATGCGTAAAGAGGTTTAGAATGAATGTCCTTACAGTAATGAAAACAGTTCATTAAATCAGTATAGCAGTCATTCAGTCATAACAGTCATATGTGGTACATCCATTAGCATAGCAGTGCAGTAAATAGTAAGTCTTAAAGACCGAACAGTAAATGATGGCCATCAATCAGTAAACAGTAGTGGTTCCAACTAGGGAACCGACAGAGATCTCTGTGACAGTAGCAGTAAACAGTAGTTGCTAAGGATGCCACAATACAGTTCAGAATATAGGACATACATTCATTCAGTTAACAATATCGATTCAGAAAGCAGTTCAATTAAACAGTCTGAAAACATTCTCAGTTGAACATATCTTTACACAATTGTTACTCACAGAGTTCTGGGCTACAATTAGGCTAGAGCGTGTCTCTAGTCGCCAACCCTACACAGTTTACAGGATGAACACACTCTAAGTTATACGGTTGGGAAAGATAATAATTTAATCCCTAATTGCCTTGGTGTGTTCTACATCTATATCCTCATTAATATGTCTTAAACTAGGCCTAAGAATGCCTAGGATGGAATGAGGATGCAAAGATGCACTCAGAAAACATTTTCAGAATTTTTAGAAAACAGGGGTCTCGCTCGAGCGTGGCTTTCTACGCTCGAGCGGACATGCAGACAAAAGAGCTCCGCTCGAGCGTGACTGTAAGCTACAGTGAAAATACTGGATGCTCCAAATTCACGCTCGACGGGCGCTCGATCCTCGCTCGAGCGTGAGACACAAGTCCTCGCTCGAGCGTGAACTGTCTCGCTCTAGCGGACTGTAAGCCCATGCAAAGTACTGGATGCACGCATTTCACGCTCGAGCGTCACTTTACTCGCTCTAGCGGAGGGCATGATCACAGAGTGTACGCTCGAGCGTGGAGTTCCTCGCTCGAGCGTGGGTCCAAAATCTGGAATTTCCAGATTTGAACCTCAAGCTCAAAACCAAGTTTAAATGTACTAAATTCGATCCTCTTGGGCTAAATTTCTGGAAAACATTTGTAAACACATAGAACAACATGCTTCAAAACTCAATTTGTAAAATCAAGGCCCAAGGGTAGCTTAATTAAATCTATTTTCAAACCCAATTTCATGAATATGATCCAAACATGACATGCATGAGTTTAAACCATTTCAAAGCTTCAAAACATGCTCTAATGAGCCAATTCTTTTCAAAACAAGATGAAATCATGGTCTTAAACACAATCATGAGCATGCATGTAACATTTTGCCATGAAAACAACTTAAAACTCAACAATACAAACATGCATGCATGAATTAAGCTATAATTCAACATGTTAGAACTAAATCATGACTTAGTTCCTCAATTAGACATGAACCATGCATGAATCAACTTAAGGACACAATCAAAAGGATGAAATTCATACCTAGGTTCCTCAATTACAAGTCTAGAGGTTCAATTTGCCAATTTACACTTCAATTCTTCAAGTTCTCTAGCCAAACTCTCAAGACCAACTCAACTCTCTCTCATTCTCTTTCTTGGTCGGTTGAAGGCAACAAAATGGCTGATCAAATGTTGTATCTAAGTGTAATGTGGAGATCAAAGTGTTGAGATAGTGGGCCACTAGTGTGGCAAAATAGTAAATATGCCAAACTATGTGATTTAGTTTATTTTAATCTAATTTAATCATACCAATTCACTTTTCAGATAATTACACCATAAAATCACATAAAATCTAATTAACCCAGAACATCAATTAATTTCGGATTCGGCCGCCGATAAGGCCTTTAATTTGCGGTTTAAACATAAAAATACAAACAGATAATCGAACAGGCAACAGATAGATACGCAATTAAATAGATATACTCAATCAATTCAGTTTCAGATTTCGGTCAATCAGTTCAGTATTTCAATTACTTCCGTTATCAATCATAATCAGTCTCAATTTAACAGTAATCGGTAGTTTATCGGTAAACAGTGGTGAGGGTTATTACAAGCTCACTTTTGACCTCTCGAGCAATTTGTCCAGAATTAGATCTTTAAAAGTCACTTTTTTTTTGTCAAATCTCTTAATTTTTCACTCCCTCTTCTCTCTCTTTCTGCTATTTTTGAGTTTTCAAGCTTTTAACCTTGATTTCATTTATTTCTAAACATCTTTGACCTCTAGTTCCATATACCAAAACATAGAGCTTGGCAAGAGCTTTCATTTAATCTGAACAGATCATCGTTTCGTCGCCGACGATTTTTGGGTTGTCTCCTCTTTGCTTCAAGAGGTAGGGATTCTTTTGTTCCTCTTCAATACCTCTTTATAGATAGACATGTGGTAGTTTTTATTGCATTTAAAAATATATTTGTTAAGGGATTTTCCAAAAGCATGAGAGGGGATTAGGGGTTTGAGTTTCGGGAGTTGGAATTGTATGATTGTTGGTTGATTTGGTACGTTGGGAGATAGTTAATCATGTCTATATTGATTGTGGCAAAAAGCCCTAATTTGTTATTAAGAATTAATAAACAAAGAGGGGTAAAGTTGGGCAATAATTGGGTTATGTGTAATGAGATTGAATTGATGCTTATAAGATTTAACAAATGCTTTAGCGGATTGAATTAATGCTTTGGTTGCTAAAAGAGATTAACTGGGCCTGGTGTTTGCTTTGTTTGTGTTGTGTTGAGTTGGGATGAAGTTGTATATCTTAAAAAGGGTTTTATTAATGGCATAGAGGTTTTGACAAAGGTGTTGGGGTATTTGGAACAACGGGTTGGGCTTGATAACAAAATTATATTGGTAATTCTTTTGGTTTAATGAAAAAAATGGTGGAATTAGTTGTGAAATCGCGTTGTAAGGGTCTTGTATTTAATTATTAGAGTTTTGTCCTTAGTCATTGGTGGAGGATGACATTGTTGTTGTTGAATAGATTATGAGTATGTAATACACATGTGTGGTAGTTGTGTGATCTAGCATGTTCTGATGTGGTTGGAAGTCCGTTTCTCTCCGGTTAAGCTGGTAAAGCGTGGAACTTTGACAGAGGTTCCTCTTCGTCCCGGTTTGCATCCGATAAAGTGTGAAATTGAGATCTGTTTCTCTCTAGGAGGCCGGTAAAGCGTGGTTCCTTGAGATAAGTTCCTCTCCCTTCCGGTTTGTGCTCGATAAAGTGTGACCTTGGGGTTGTTCCCCTCCGGGTGAGGCCGGTAAAGTGTTATGTGTTATGTGGGTTGTATCATTTGCCATCCATGTTGTAGGCCAGTGGAAATGGAAGTATGTATTACGTTTAGTTATTTATATTTAGAAATATATATTTCTTAGTATCTTGTTATAGGTGTTCCTTACCCTTAGACCTATGGCCAGGGAAGATAGTAGATGTGTGGATCCATTAGTGTGTGTAGTGGGTTGAGTTATGGGATTAAGTTATAACTCGTATATGTGAACTTGCTTTCAAAACAAATGTGGAGACGAAATTCTTTTATATTAATGTAGAGGTTTAAATAACCAAGGTTGTATTGTGAAGAAATACTTTTGAATCTAAACTAGATAATTGGAAAGAAAACAAATGGTTTTACATCTTGTAGTGTTCAAATGGATGCTTTTGGAGAAAATGTACTTATATAAATATATTTTGAATATTAAATTGTCACGTTATTTATATTGTACGTCGTGGTGTATTCATGATCATAAATATATATATATATATATATGTTGTTATTGTTTAGGATCATGTTGGGATCTCTACTAGACTTTATGTTCATCCCACGTTGCTAATCATTTTTCAAGTGTACGTTGAGAGATGATTCAAGACCAGTGATCCTCCTTAATTGTTGGCCATGAGGCCTATACTTGTTGGCGGAGCACCAACATTGAAAAAAGGTTAAACACTTACTTTTAATGTAAAGATATAAGCCTACAAGCATTTTGTTTAAATGTAATTCCTGTTGCATTCCATGTATGTACGATTGAGTGAACTTTCATTTATTTATGGATGTAATGTATGTATAGTTCTGCATGTTCTTAATGGAAAATGATTTATATTAATGGATATGGTAATGTTACTCGGATAATAAAAAGTGGGGTGTGATTAGGGATGTAATCGGTTCGGTACGATTGGTATTTAGGTACCGAACCAATAATGTCAGTTTTATTATTTTGAACACCAATACAGACCGTTTCTTTTATCAAACCGAACCGAACCAAACCGATTGAAACGGTTTGGTAGTGTGGTTTAATCGGTTTAGGACATTTCAAACTTGAGTCACTTTTTAATATATATAGTCCAATCTATGTAAAAACATTGAATTAGTTATTTGTCCACCACTTTAAACATATTCAATTTATCCATTTAATAAATATTTTCAAATTCCTAGATTAACCAAAATACAAAAAAAATAAAAAAATAAAAATAACAAATACAGGTTTCAAGAATAAAGAGTTAAAGTTAATATTATATATAATAAGACTTTACTAACTTAGGTTATAGAGATAATAAGATTAATTAATTGATGTTAATAATTTATTATACTTATTAATATCATTATATTATAAATATAATATATGTTGAAATGGTCGATTTCGGTTTAGTTTAGTACACAAGGTGCTTGAACCAATACCAAACTGAAAATAAAAAATAAAAATCAAATTAAAAAACTGCACACACCGATTATTGTTAAAAAGCATACCAAATATAGTCGTTTCAGTCCAATTTAATTAGTTTAGTCACTTGTTCAATTTTTCTTACACCCCCAAGCGTGACACTACCAAAGTAAACAAACTCCAAACACCAACACCTATACCACTGCACCACGTCACCCTCAGCATGTTTGATTTCTGACAGGAAAATGATTTAGACCCCCAGCTAGGGGTACTGGGGTCGGCTCCTATTGGACAAAAAAAAAAAAACAGTTCTTTTTTTTTTTTTTTTTTGATTTTCGGCCAACCCTAGTGCGCCACGTCACTGGGGGTCGACCCCCACTGGGGGTTTTTAGCAAAGTCCTTTTTGACATGGACTCTCTTCATTGGTTGTCACAAATGAAGTGGCTTAGTCGGTCATTTGTTAGTTAGTTAGTGGTTGCGCGAAGGTTAAACTTGTTGCTTTTAATATTTTAATTTATTGTCACATCATTATATTTAAAAATTGATTTTAATTTTTTGGGAGACTTATTTATAAGTCCTTTTTCAGAACCTTATGCTAGGTTAAGTCCTGTGTAATTTCTTATAGAGGCTCAAGTCCTATTTTCATAAGAATGTATTCCACAAGATCCTAATCTTTTTACCCCTAATATTTTTCAGAATTCCTCTCTCTCAATAGGTTGCTGCTATTTGATGCTGCTGCAGATCGCATAGCCCAAGGCAACTGTGAAGGAATTTCCACCCCAATGTTGCTGCTCTCTGGTTTCTTCTGAACTTCATTGCTCTCTGGTTTTTATTTTTATTTTTTTTTGGGTTTATTCGAATTGGAATTTTGAATTCGACAAATATTCATTGAAATACGAAGAATTGTGGCTTGTGCTTTTGATATGATCGTCTATTTGTCTCTGTGTCGATGTTACTGCCGCTGTTGTTGTTGTTGATGTATGAAGTTTCTGGTTTTGTAATCGTTGAGAATTTGTACCAAAAGAAAAGAAAAGAAATTGAAGTTTTGAATTTTATAATTATTTACTTTGTGCAGCTGGACTTGGGAAGACAATTTATGTGCTCAAGTATACATAAAACGGTTAATTGGCCTAATTGAGTTGAAATGAATTGCCTAAGATTCGGCATCTAGATTAGGCGAAATTGCTAATGAATCTTAAGATTATATATCTATTTCAAAACAAACGGATTAAAAAAATAAAAACTTATTAAGTTTGCTGTAAATGTCACATTACGTTACGTTTATGTGTCACGTTACGTTACATTTATGTAGGTGTCACGTTACGTTCATATTGGTGTCACGTTACGTTCATATTGGTATCACGTTACGTTACGTTTATGTAGATATGTCACGTTACGTTACGTTTATGTAGATATGTCACGTTACGTTTATATAGGTGTCACGTTACGTTTATGTAGGTGTCACGTTACGTTACGTTTATGTATATATGTCACGTTACGTTTATGTAGATGTCACGTTATGTATAGGTGTCACGTTACGTTCATATAGGTGTCACGTTACGTTACGTTTATATCAATTTCCCTATATATAGTTTTATTATTAATTATGATATTAACAATTAATATTGAGGGTAAATATGTCAAGAAACTTCTCATAGGACTTATGGGAACATAAGTTTTTTTGTGGGACCAAATGTAGCACAAGTCTCCCTAATAGGACTTCTAAATAATTTTCCCTAATTTTTTATCTTGAAAAAAAAAAGAAAAAAAAAAAAGAACTGCCAAGTAAACAAACTCCAAACATCAACCCCCATACCGTTTCACCACATTCAGCATGTTTACTTTCTTACATGGACTCTCTTCATTGATTATCACAAATAAAGTGGCTTAGTCAGTTATTCGTTAGTTAGTTACCGCTTGCGAGAAGGTCAAACTTTGTTTTTGAAAAGATTACAAATAAATAGTTTGACCACAAAATTATTGCAAAAAATAAATAAATCAATACAGTAAATACATTTGTTCGAAAAAAAAAAATACAGTAAATACAATAGACATGAAAATATGTAAAATAGACTCTCCTATTTACACTCAATAAATTTCTCATTACATTATACTTGTACATTATGAAAAAAAATTTATACAAATAAATATAATGTAAAATTTAGTGTGTAAATAGAATCACGTAAATAATTATTATAAAAATCTTGTAAAATTATCAAAATGTTATTCCCCTTCTTCACCCAAATCCCCTATCTTGTCCCCACCAAACCCTGAAGGTAAATTACATTTTGTCTCTTTATGTTTGGTCATTTTTCACTTTAGCACTTACAAGGTTTTTTATTTTTTATTTTTTATTTTGTACATTGGCCTTCATATTTCAAGTTGGGTCTTGCTAATAAGTGCCTCTAAGTAAAAGATAAAAAATTTGAAGAGCACAAGATACTTTTCACTAAATTCAATGCACTTTTACTGAAATACATACACTTTTTAATAGTTGTGCATATTTTCAAGACACTTTATACATACTTCACAATATTAAACAATGCATAAGGGACACTTATTAGCATTAATTTACATCAAAAGCTAACTTATGTCCAAAATTAAGAGTAATAATGACCATTGATAGCCACGTGGTATAAAATTATTTTATTATATATAACTCACGCCTCTTATACAAATCCAAATCCTAATGTAATAATATATATTTTATATTATTGTTGGCTTTTTGGCTTTTCGAAGGATATATTTGTAAATGCGAGCGTGCCAGCAAGGATCAATCAGTCCTTACAGAAATTATAATTGCCAATCAATTATCAGGCGACTATGTTTTAGTTCTTTCAGCCTCAATGAAGAGGACTTTTACTGGTGGCTTGACTTTTAGGAAAAATTAAGAGAAATAACAATTAATATGAAGAGCAATTGAAGTATTTCATTAACATAAACACTTACAATTGTCCAAACTCAGCCTTGAGGAAGTTTACAGCAACGGATCTACTTGAAAACTACTCCTATGAATTAAAGTACAGTACAGGTATTTAAAGAACAAGTATTTAAAGTACAGGAAAGGTAAAACTGGAAAGGAAAATATGAAGTAAAACTGGTTTATATGATCTGAGTCTGGGGGCTCTTTTCTGGGAACTTCCTTGCTATTTATACTTGTTAGAGATGACCTTCGAACTGTACTTCGAACCGTCGAACTGCTCCTCCATGATCGCTGATCATGTTACCTTAGAAATAGTTCCACTATGCCATCACTTGCAGTTGGACTTCCCTCCTATTTTTGAATTTGAATAAAGGTAACCGTTGAAGCCACGTCACCTTGTATCTCATTCCTGATCTAGTGCTACTCAGACCACTTGAGAACCAATATTTATTGCCACGTGTATGATTGAGATTTAAGATTAAAATCATCTTCCAATAATACCCCCATTCTGCCACATGTCGAATTGTAATTGGCTTTTACAAAATATGTAGCCAACATTACCCCCCGCACTAATATATCCAATACTTGGAAATATTAGTGAATCAAAAAACTTTTCCCTCGCTTTTTGGAACGTGCATAGAATCTATTTTCAGGAAACACAACCGTCACCTATTTTGGTGATCATCTGCATTAACTCTTAACTTTGTTAGACGTTCCAATACCTTCAGCATTCGAACGGATTATGACTCAATCACCTTCTCACTCTAATGATTGAGCATACGAAGAGCCATTGAGTAATGCTGTTTCCCCTCGAAAGAATCTCCACGCATTTATTAGCCACCTTTACCCGCCTTTCTATATTCAGGTCATGGAGGCTTTCGCAGATTATCAACCTTTGGACTACGAACACATTGCCCTCAATCCTTCGGTTTACGAACTCGTTGATACAAGAAGTTCTTCCTCTAAATTCCCCTCGCACTCTGAACAAACAACTTTCAAGCCTTTGCTTCAACAAATTGCAAATATGGAATTGGGAAATTCTTCTTCACAAACTTCTGCTTGGGATGAAGCTACAACTTCTTCATCTTCTGGGGTGACGAACTGGTCTGCACCTGAGTCCTGGGACTTGAGGGAACGGATCAATCATCATTTTATTGAGTTCACTGACCCCTTAGATTTTCCTTCCTACGCTCGAAGCTCGGTGGTTTATCCTTATGTACCCATCGACTTTCGACGTAGTTTAGAGGAGAATTTGCTTGTAGCTTGGTATACATCCTCCACGCCCACAGGAATAATGCACCCTGCCCGGTGCTTGGAAGAAGCACAAGGATATACCCCTTCATTTTTAGCCAAGAAAGCACAGATTTGTTCTTCTGACTGGCTTGACTATATTAATGCCTTTGTTCCTCCCATCCCTGTGTCATCTCCCCCAACTGAAGCAACCACTTCTTCTTCTCCATCTTCTGGAATGGAAGCATCCACACCTTCTCCATCCTCCGAAATAGAAGCATCCACACCTTCTTCTGAAGCAGAACCATCTACTTCTTCTCCTCCTCCCACTCTTTCTTGGACAGAGAAATTAAGGCTTGCTCTTCCAATGGACAAAATCTTCCCTCCTTACAAACCTCCATCACCCCCAACCTCATTTGAGCGGAAAGAAGCCCAACTTCTGCTCGCAGCTTTTTCTCACTTACCCTTTAATGTTCTTGAGGATGACATTCCTCTTAAGAACTTCCAATGGGCTTGTGATATTCTGACTAGGGGCCATATCCTTAATCCTATCGCCCAAGCAGAACTTCACCTGTTCCTGGATCAACTTCCAGTACTCCTCCATTGGCATCGAAATTCCAAAGTTACCACTCAGTCTTTGGATCAACTTTCATCTCTTCGAATTCATGCTCAATACGAAGCAGAAAACTTCATTGAGGACTTTGAAGACTTCAAAAATAAGGATTCTGCGTATTGGGATGATTTAGTTATAGATGAGTTGGAACAAAAATTGAGGGAGGAGGCTTTCGAAGCAAAGGCTGAAGAGCTGTATTATGAAGTGAGAGCACATCAACTCATGCAGCCAACTTTGGAAGAGATGGAAGACATAATAAAGAAAGAACAAATATTCATTGATCATTGTTGGACGAAATTTCATGATCTTGTAATTTATTCTATTCCTTATTTTTATGAGCTTGAATTTGTACCAAAATAAGATTACTTAATGTAATTATCTTGGCTCTAATGAAAGCAAAGTCTTTTGTACTTGACATTGTTTGACTCTGTTTCCTCTTACTTTTAAAGGCCAACTTATAGCCTTAAATTAAATAATCTCATCCTTTGAATTTGGACTCACTTGTCTTTAATGAAACACTAAAAGAAACCAATATGTCTTTTTCCAACTTATGGAGTAAAAATTGACAATTTTGGCCAATATTATCTAAAATTAGTGCTTCGAACTTAACAACTTTACTTTTCAAAGCTAATTATAACCAATGCATGGTCATGGCTACTATAGTCAATCAATTTTAAGTTGACCACTTCTTGTTTTGAAAAGTAGCTTGTGCTGTCCTAATTCAATGGACAACCTTCCCTTGTAAAAACCAATGATTGGTTTTGATGTTCTTTAAAGAATTCTAAGCTTTGCTTTAAAGGTCATTACTTTCAATAATGTTCCTTAAACAAGTCTTTAAACCTTTTGAAGTAGACCAATACTCAAGCATCTTAGCGTCTCCAAACATGTAGTATACTTCGAAGCCGGATTCTGTATTTCGAAGCCATTGTTATTTGATTTTTTGGCACCAGAATTGGCTTCGAAGCCAAATACCTCACTTCGAAGCTGTTGTCGACATCCGAAATATACTTTTCCCTCCAAAACCATTAATATCGGGAAAGGCTCCTCGTATTCGTACTTTTAGTACTTAACGATTTACGCCCTATATTTTCAGACACGAAACTTTTAAAAAGGCCCCTTTGTTTTATGTTCTGAAATCACTTGCTCTTAACATACAAACCCTTATCAGTCTTCAATGGCTTCTTCCTCATCAAAAGTCCCAACCATAGAGCGTCTAAGCCCATCTGTGGTCTTGAAAAGGCTTATCGATACAGAATGTGAGAAATACAAGGCTGGGCAGAAAAGTGCTATCGATGGGCGTATCTTTGTCCCTCGTCGTCATGAGCAGCAAGACTACGTGCTTGGGCCAATATTCAAGGAGACTCTTACTGAACTCCCTGCCCTATATCCCCGCCTGGAGGATCAACGTCTTCTTTACGAAAGTAATCTTGACTGGAAAAGCTGGAGAATCAATCGTCCCCACCGATGTTGGCCCACGATGAGACCAGAATGGCAGGAATGGTACGATCGAGTTGTCCCTGCCAGGACGCTAGACCTTCAAGAGCTTCGTCTTCTCGATGCTCTTCGATTATCCAGGGTAACTATCTCAGAAGACCCTTTCTTAGTTCCTGCTGCTTTATGCTTTTGGAACCCCATCTTTAATTTCTTTCAATTTAGGTGTGGGATGATGGCTCCTACCGTTCTTGACATTTGTCACCTTCTAGGGATATCCCCTATTGGCACTCCCATTACCCCAGATTTCCCCGATTTAACAGTTCCTTTCTCCCTTCCCTCTCTTACTTCATCTTACAGTGATTTTGTTAAGACTGAAAACAAAAGGGAAGGTCCTGTAACTGATAGGGAACTCTTCTCCTTCTTATTATATTGGCTTTGCAAATTCCTATTTTGTACTTCCTCCCAAAGAATCATGCCTGAATTTGCTCCTCTTGCCAAAGCCTTTGTTTTACAGAAAAGAGTAGCCTTAGCTCCATATGTCCTTGGCCACGTTTATAGAGTTTGCTCCCTCTTCTGTGAGAAACCTTTAGATGCCAATCAAGGGGGGCCATTCTGGATCCTTCAGCTTTGGCTTTTTGCCTATTTCACTGAATTACAATCCAAATGTCTCAAATTTCATGGGTTACACTCTTTCACTCATGGCATAAGACTGGCCAATGCTTCACTTTATCCTTCTACTTTTGCCTTTTATTTCTCCTTCTTCTATCAGCTGCCAACTGCCCTTCCTAATCATCGTTTCCGTCCTTTCGAAGCCAGTGTAGGCCCAACTTGGTTGAGTCACTTTCTCAGTGACAGGCTCTGTACCTTACCCATTCATAAAGACATATGGGCTTCCATTCTGATTCCTAGAGAACTGTTTATTGGGACCATGAACCCCAGGGCTTATAAATGCATAGCTGAACCTTACTGTCCTGCTCAATTTGCTAGACAGTTTGGTCTTACACAAGGAGTTCCAATACCCCTTTGTAGTAACACCAACTTAACCCTTACCAAGAGAGATTTGAAGGTTCGAAAATCAAGGTTAGAAGAGGCAACTGTCAAATTTATAGATGACTTAGCCAATTTTGAATACACCCCTTTCATCCCTCAAGGCACTTTTTTGAAGAGATACCAAAAATGGTGGGTGAGCAATATGGAAGTGTACTTGGCCATTTCTCCTCAAGATCGACTGAAAGTGTTGGATGTGTCCCGATCCAAAGGCACTGAAATTGTCACTTCTTCCACTGTTCCCCCTACAACTCAATCTGTTCCTGTTACTTCAACTCCTCTCAGAGTCACTCGAGCCTTGATAAAGAGGAAAAAAGTGGCTGATTTGGTTCATGAGGAGACGGCTGTTAAAGGAACAGAAGAAGAGTTTCCTTCTGGGGAATCTGAATCTCAGGTTGAAAGAGCTGAGAAAACAATTGATGAGCAGACAATGCTGACTCAAAGAAAAAGGAGAAGAAAGATTACTGTTTCTTCTTCTGATTTTGATGCCTCTCCTTCCGATTCTGACGAGGATTCTGATTCTGAGACACTTGCTCAAGTAATAGGAAAGAAAAGAAAAATGACTGCTTCAACTACTGACTTGATTGAAGATCCCATTCATGAGACATCTGTCAAGGTAGTAGAGCAGGAGCATTCCAAAACAATAATTGTCTTCGAGAGAGCCGAGAAGAGACGGCAACAACAAATTTTAAGGGAAGAAGCTGCTGCCGTTGATGCATTGCAAAGGGAAATAATGAGAAAGCATCAAAGTGCCACACATCATTCCCTCCGCAACTCTCTCATTAGTGCCTGTGCTTCTGAAACAAGTAATTTCTTTCACACTTCCACTTTTTCCCTTTTGCCATCTTTTACATGCTGAATCCTAACAATCTTTTGTACTTCTTCCTCTTGCAGCAACAGCTACTGCTTTCATTTTTCCAGCGAGGTCTCCTTCGATTTCAGTTGAAATTGACCAAATGCAACGTGTGAAAACCATCCAACTCACGCTTCCTTTCTCTGAACCTATATTCGATATGCCTTCTTTGAATCTAAGCATCCCTGCTTCTCTTTTCCTTGGCTTAGAGCCATATATTCCTTTTTTAATTTTTGATCCGCCTCAGTCTATTTCTTCTTCGAACCTTGCCCTTCTTTCTTCTAAGGATACTCCAGTTGTTACTCCAACCCTAGTGACAGTTGATTCTTCCACAGAGGGTGCTGGTAATTCTCCAACTCGTGGTTCATCACCTATGCCAATTTCCAGCCCCTCTTCACTTGATTCATTGGTGGCTAAGACTATAGAAACTGTCAGAGATGCTCCATCCATTTCTCCCATCCCCATGCAGCCCTCTGTGTCTTCCACTACCATACTTTCTATGCCCTTCATGTCTAGGGATGAGGTAGACATCTTCGAAGGAAGACTTGCCAGTCTTTTCGACGTACCTTCTACCTCTCCAACTTTTAGTGCTGAAGCTGAGCCATTAGTCTTAGCTGACTCCTTGCTAGAGATTTTTGAGAGTCCTCCTTCTTCTAGCAACAAATCTCCTGCACCTTCAGTGGATTTGGACACATGTCTGGAACTGTTGACTTCCTTTTCGAGGATCCCCTTCGAGGCTCTACAAAGGCCTATTATCAGGAATGGGTTTCTTCAGTGTTGTAATATTGTTGAGCAGTCGAGTATGAACGTCTCAAATCACCTATCCCAGGCTGCAGCTACTATTGATTTCTATATCAACATTTGTCATGCTGCCAATACTGCCAATGAGAAATTGGCTAGGGATCAGTGTTTTATTTCTCAAGTGCATACCGAAATATCAGATCTCAAAGACCAACACTCTTCTGCCTCCCAATTCCGAATTCAGCTGCTGGAGAAGAAAGCTCAACTTGAGGAGGATTTAGCTGCAGTAAACCAGGCCTTGGTTCGAACTGACACCAAATTGCAAATCACCAACCAAGAACTGTCCGAATGAAAAGAAGACATGGCCGCAGCTATTCACCTGTTTCCATCACTTAGCAGTAGGAAGTCAACTGTGCAAAAACAATTGAAACATTGTAATGATTTTTGGGCCAATCTGTGGCATAATGTACTTAATTCTTTATAAAAGAACAAGTTTTTGTCCATCCTTTGAGTAGTCTCCTGTTTTTGTATTCAATGTTTATTCTATTCCTTGTGTTTCCCAAATGGTTGGAAAATAAGGCTTCAAATATCTTCCATTAATCTTCTTGGGATGTACATAGCCATTCAAATTTCTTAAATGGTATGCCCCAAAAGGCAAAACTCTATGAACTTGATATGGTCCTTCCCAGTTAGGTGACCATTTGCCAAACTTATGGCTCTTAATCCCTATTGGGAGTATTGTTTTCCATACCAAATCACCTTCATCAAAGCCAATATGCTTGACTTTCTTGTTATAATTCTTGGCTGCTTTCTTCTTTTGAAAAAGAATGCTATTTAACGCCAAAATCCTTGCTTCATCTATTCTTCCAATTCCAAGCACATGCTTTGATGATATTGCTCAGATTCTAATTGATCTTGACATCTTACCCTCAGAGATTTAACATTAATTTCCACAGGTAACACTGCATCGTGCCCGTATACTAAGGCATAAGGGGTGACTCCTGTGCTCGACCTTGGGGAAGTTCTGTAAGCCCACAAAACATCCAACAATAGGTTATGCCAATCCCTAGGATTATCTTCCACCATCTTTTGTATTCCTTTTTTCAAGGATTTATTGGATGATTCAGCTTGACCATTGGCCTGTGCATAATAGGGAGTGGAATTAATAAGGCTAATCCCAAACTCTGCCACAAAGGATTTCACCATTTTTCCATCAAACACAGTTCCATTATCAACTGTTATGGTTTGTGGAATGCCAAACCTATGGATCAAATCTTTAATGAACCCAATGACCTCTGTCTGGTCTACAGCCTTATATGGCTTGGCTTCGACCCATTTAGTGAAGTAGTCAGTAGCCACTAGAATGAAACAATGATGTTTCGAAGAAGGTGGGTGAATTTTACCTATCATGTCCATGGCCCATCCTCTGAATGGCCAAGGCTTCACTACTGCATGTAGGTCGGTTATGGGCACGTGTCTTATTGTGCCATGTTTTTGGCATGCCTGACAACCTTTTGCATATTCTATGCAATCTTTAAGAATAGTTGGCCAATAATAGGAATGCCTTCGAAGCAACCATCTCATCTTTACACCAGGCTGATGAGCACCACAAATGCCTTCGTGAACCTCAGCCATAGCTGTTAATGCTTCTTTTGGACCTAAACACTCCAATAATAAGCCATCTCCTCCCCTTTTGTATAGAGCATTATCATATACTATGTATTGCATAGACTGTAATTTGATTTTTCTGCTGGCTTTTGAAGATGGACCAGCCAAATACTGCATAATTGGATGCCTCCAATCCTGTTCTTGTGAGTCATTATGATTGACTTCCAAGATCACATTCCTTTTATTCAAAGGTTGTATTAGTCTCTGATATGTTGTTTGGCTTATATCCCTTTGGGTATTATCCCTTCTCTTGAAGTTCGAAGCTTTTTGAGCCACATCATTAGCTCTACTGTTCAAGAATCTTGGAACATAGGTTACATTTGCTATTTGAAACTGAGAAAGCAGATGTAATGCAACAACATAATATGGTAGGATGCTTATGCTTTGACACTTGAAAATTCCTTTTACTTGGTTAACCACCAATTGAGAGTCCCCAAATATGTCAATTGCATGTACTTGTAACCCAATAAGGATTTCTAGTCCCACTATTAAGGCTTCATATTCCGCCTGGTTATTGGAACAACTAGCTTCATCCACTCTGAAACCATGTGTGGTTTCTACCCCTTGTGGAGACTTAATCACGATACCAATCCCAATTAATCCATTGGCTTTTGATCCATCGAACCACATTTGCCATGGTTCAATACTAGCCATACCAAGTTCCATTACCTCTTGGTTCTCTGTTTGAGATGGATGATCTGCCAGAAAATTGGCTAATACTTGCCCTTTTACTGCTCTTTGAGGGACATATTCTAAATGAAATTCCGATAAGGCTAATATCCATTTGCCAATTCTTCCCCTCAACATAGGTCTAGATAACATGTATTTAACCAAATCTGTGGTTGCAATTACCAAGACAGTTGTAGGTAAAAGATAATATCTTAATTTCATTGCAGCAAAATACAAAGCAAGACACAGCTTTTCAACAGCTGAATATTTACATTCACAAGAATTTAAAAACCTACTAAGGTAATAAACAGCTTGTTCCTTGCCTTCTTCATTGTCTTGGGCCAAGAAAGCTCCCAATGAATCTTCTGCTGCCGCTATGTATAACTTCAAGGGCTTATTTCGTCTTGGTGGCATCAGCACTGGAGGATTGGCCAAGTAGGCTTTGATACCTTCGAAAGCAGTTTGATGCTCTGCTGTCCACACAAATTCCTCTTCATCTTTCAGCCTTAACAAGGAAGAGAACACTCTAGTTTTCCCTGCAGTGTTAGAAATAAACCTTCGAAGAAAGTTAACCTGCCCAAGGAACCTTTGTAATTCTTTCTTACTTGATGGAGGCCTAGCTTCAATGATGGCTTTGGCTTTATTCTGATCAATCTGTATTCCTTTCTTATGCACTACATAACCCAAGAAATTTCCAGATGACACACCAAAAGCACATTTAAGAGGGTTGAGTTTCAACTTGAACTTCCTCATTCTTTCAAAAGCTGCTTCTAAATGAAGCAAGTGCTTCTCCATGGACTGGGATTTTACCACGATGTCATCAATATAACATTCTAGATACCCTCCAATAAGGTCATGAAAGATGGTGTTCATAGCCCTCTGATAGGTAGCTCCAGCATTCTTCAGACCAAATGGCATCTTAACCCATTCGAAGGTGCCAATATTCCCAGGGCATCTGAATGCTGTCTTGTGGATGTCTTCCTCTGCAATACATATTTGATTATAACCAGAGTGGCCATCCATCATTGACAAAACTTGATGCCCTGCTGAACTGTCCACCAACAGATCCACTATAGGCATAGGGTATTCATCTTTAGGAGTTGCTAGATTTAAGTTCCTGAAATCGATGCATACCCTCATTTTGCCATTTTTCTTAACTACAGGCACAATATTAGATAGCCATTCAACATACCTGGCTGTCCTAATAAAGTCTGCCTTAAGTAGTCTAAGAATTTCTTCCTTGACCTTCTGAATTACATCTGGACTCATCCTCCTAGGTTTCTGTTTGTATGGCTTGAAATTAGGCTTCAAAGGGAGCCTATGTTCCACCAATGATCTATCCAATCCTGGTAGTTCATTATAAGACCACGCAAAACAATCTTTGTACTTCTTTAAAACAACCAACAACTGGTCTCTGTCCAGAGCATTCAAACAGGTACTTATATAAGTGGGCTGCTGCACAGAATCTTCCCCTAAATTCACTTCTTCTAAGGGGTCCTGCGTCTGAGAATTCATTGAAGCTTTCTCTTTATTTTCTTCAACCTTTGAAGCAATCTTTTCACCTTGTTCTGCCTCTAGGTTCTCTATTTCGACATCTCTACCTTCTTCTTCATAGACAAAATCTGTCCATAAGGCGTCTTCTTCTTGTATTTCCTGGACTCTTGTTTCAATGTCCAATGCACAATATTTCCCAAAGGTAAATCGCCTGACCTGTTGTTGTTCTTGTTTACAGCCAATTGTCATGGCTTCTCTCTCTTGTTTCTGTACCTTCTGGACTATTGCTTTTACATCCAATGACGAGAATTTAATCAAAGCCAATGAATTGGCTTCTCTTTCTTCACTTCTTTGCCTACAACCAGGCATCGTTGTCTTCTTTCACGACAACCTCTTCATCAGCACTTTCTTGGACTAAGTGCTTCAGATGTGTAACTTCCTCATCAGCCGTCACTTCGGCTGAACCATCAGCTTTCCTCAATATACTGAGTGGAGTTACCCCTTCAATATATAATTTGGCCTCTGCAAAGTCTGCACAGGCTATGAAAGGTTGAGGATCTGCATCAATCTCCTCTGTCTCTCCATTGCCTAGAGCCATCATGATCTTCTGATGCAAAGAGGAAGGTACACACTTGTTGGTGTGAATCCAGTCTCTTCCAAGTAAGGCATTATATTTAGCATTGCTGTCAATCACGAAGAATGCTGTCATACAATCCCTGGTTCCCACACTCAAATTAATAGGCAGAATACCTTGGGCCATCTGCTTATCTCCAGCAAAACAAGCAATGGTTGTACTGGTTGGGATCAACCTTGGATTCTTCTTCCCTAATTTCTTCAAAGAAGATTTCGGCAATAAATTAACCGCCGCCCCATTATCTACTAGGACTCGGTTTAACTGTATACCGTCAAAGAAAGCCTTAATGTACAAAGGCTTAACATGTTGGGTCATGGAATTCGAGGGGTATTCAAAAGGATATGAGAGGTTGATGCTCACCTCCTCCTCGCTTTCGCACTCAACTTCCATAGGAATAACCATTTCAGGAGCATCCAGTACCATGCTCACTTGTGATTCCTCACTAGAAACAGGAATTGGATCCATGTCTTGGTCCTCCTGATCCTCAGCCTGAAATTCATGAGGTAGTATATGTACCATGTTGACTGATACAGGTGGGAATGAGCCAAACTGGATGGCTGGTTGTACCTTCTTCCCCTCTTGGCTACCTTGTTCAGTGTCTTCAGCAGCGTCCTCCATGATGCATTCTGGTATTTCATTGATGACTGATCCCTTCGAAGGATCCTTCTCAACTAAGCTTTCAGTCAGAAATGTTTGTTCAGCCATGAAGGCTTCGAACATTTCTTCTTCTGCCATTTCCTTCTTTTGGCTCATGCCAATCTCTTCTTCTATTTCACTATCACTTTCCATCAGAGCCTTCTCCAATCCTGCCAAACTGGACTTCTCCCTGGCCTTTAGTTCAGAATGAACTTGGGCCAATTGTTCTCTGCTACAAACCACTTTACTTTGCAGCGTCGGTTTTGGAACATGGTCTGACTTCGAAGCTTTCTTTTCTTCTGTCTTGACATGTGAAGAACTCTCTTCACTCTCTTTTAGATCCTGCTGGTACTGGGTGTACCTACGCTGAATCTTCCTCCTTTGTGACCTGGAAATAACCGGAACCATATTTGGCTCCTTTGTCTTTGGGTGCTTCAGCAATACCCAGTTGTTTGGGGCCACCAGGGGAGGCTTGACCATTCTGCCTGTGATTCCAACATCTCTCCTGTCAGGCAATTTCCTAGGTTTGTTTTGCATTACAAACCAATCTGGGACTCCAGGCACCCAAGAGCTTACTGATTCAGACGTTGAATCACCCTTTTCCACCTTCGAAGCCATCTTCGAAACTGGCCGTGGAGGTAAGTGCTTGGTTTTGGTCTCATGTTTCGAGCTTGATTCTGGCCTTTGTTTGAGATGGCCATTTTCTGTTCTGTGTGAAGTTGATCTGGGAGGCCAATCTCTGGCTTTAGTCCCATAACCTGAACTCCTCTCTAATCTTCTTTCAGAATGTCTGCTCTCCATTCTATAGTAGTTAAGTGGCCTAGACTCATATAAGGGCCTTTTGCCTTTAGCACTCATTCTGTCAACTGCAGGCTCAACCACCACTGGTCGCTGCCTATCACTAGCCGGGTACGGCCTTTTATTGTAAGCATTGGTTGTTCTAGGACGTCTCTGAACATCCTTATAGTATTGCTTCCCATCAATTGGAAGCCCCTTCAACCATTTGTAGCTTAGTCTACACCTTGGACACATCCTTTGCATTACAGCTGCTTCCAAAGAATCGTCGTCCAATATTTCTTCATCAGAATGTTCCTTCTGATGTGAGAGACTCTGGCCAACAACTGGTAGATTTCTGGTCTCTTTCTTGGCAGCTGTCTGGTTGGCAATATGCATTTGCACATTGACCTCTTCCAATTCCTGCAGAGATAAATTCTGAAAGTTTGGAACAACCACATTAGCCGCGCTTTCTCCAACTTCTGGAAACGGGTTACTGTCAATTCCCATGGCTTTCTCCGTTTTGGTCGGGAACTTCAGACTTCCTTTCCGGATTTGCTCTTGGATCCTGTCTCGAAAAACAATACAGTTTTTAGTTGAGTGAGACCAAGAATTATGCCATTTACAGTATACTTTTCCTTTAAGTTCATCAAGAGAAGGCAGTTTTACTCCTTTTGGTAACTTAAGGAAATTGGCTGCAAGCAAATGATCGAAAATGTCATCTGCTTTTGTTAAATCGAAAGAATACTTTCTGTGAAAGTCTTTCTTTTTAAACTGCTGGTCGATAGTCGTATCCTTATGAATTAATGCTTCACAGATTACAGGTTCTTTGCCCACAATCTCTGCTGCATCAATCTCATAATTGGGATCTCTGTAATATGTCTTATATGAAGCATTGTTTCGATCTTGTTCTTCCTCTAGTAATGCTTCATATCGAGACACCTTATAGGTTAATTCGACCAAATCCCTGAATTCAGTTGAGTCAAACTTCTTTCGAAGCCTGAACTCTAAACCGTTTTGAGCCAATCGTACAAATTCTGGCTCTGGAAGGATGACTCTACATTTATTTCGAGCCCTTTTAAATCTTGCAATGAATTGAGTAGCCTTTTCTTCAGGCCTTTGACTCAATCTTGCCAAATCTGCCATGGATACCTCTGGCTCCGATTGGAAAAATTAGGCATGAAATGCCTCTTCCATCTGTTGCCAAGTTTGAATGGAGCCAGGTGTAAGGTTGATATACCATACAAACGCTCCCCCAGTTAGAGAGTTTGGAAATAATCTCAATTTTATGTAGTCATGATTAGCGAATTCACCACACTGAGCAGCGAATCTAGCAATATGCTCTACTGTTGATTGATTTCCAGTTCCATAAAATAGGGTGAAATCTGGTATTCTAAACCCTCTTGGGTATTCATGTACCCTATCAACCCACTCTGGGTATGGTTTTCTGTATACAGGAGTCTGGACCCCCCGAGCCATTGGTCCACATATCTCCCTAACAATATCAGCAATTTGGTCCCTAGGGACCATATTTTGGGCTTGCTGAACCACTACTGGAGGAGCAAACACAGGGTTTGGTGGACAAACTTGTGCCTGTGGTCCTCTTGGTCCATACAATGGTACATTTGGGACTGGTTGCCCCTGTAGCGCAGGTTGCTGTTGGGGAAATGGATAACCCCTTTGAGCCTGTCCTGCTAAAGGACCTGTGAAAGGTGTTGGAATAGGTATTGTATCCCTTCCATTTGTAGGCAAACCTTCCAACCCCCCGGGTATAAATTCAAATAAGGGATTGTTATAACCCCTGGTGCCAGGTATGGCTTCGAACATGGGATTTGCCACCATTCTTATGCCAGTTTCTTGTACTTGGCCAGATCTACCAACTGGTGTGGCTTCACTGTTGAGTACTGTGGTATTTTGGCCTACTGCAGGCCTCGAAATGGGTTCATACCAAGACTGAGGCGATGGTCTTTCATAGTTTTGAGTACTAGTCTGACCATTAATTTGTCCATTAACTTGCATAGGCTGTTTTTCTCTAGCCAATCTTTGTTGATGAACATTTAAAATTTCCTCTGTATGTCTTGTATTTGTTGGTTGGTGGTTGTTCATTCGATCCAAAAAGGATGTTGCCCACCTTTCCATTGTGTTCATTAACTGTTGTCCCATAGCATCTACCAAGCCATCCCATGGATTTGTTGGCTGAGAAGATGGTATGGTGGATGGTCCAATTCCTTGGTTTCGTCCAATATTATGAACATATGGTTCTTGTCCAGAAGTACTGGTCTGTTCGACCAAAGGTTCTGATAACATAGGAGTTTCTACAGAGTGTGTTACCACATTCTCCTCTGGATTAGGTATTTCTACCTCTCCTTCTACGCCTTCTTCTAAGCGTTCATTTCCTCCTTGTCGTCTTCGTCTAGCCATTTTAGTTAGTCCCACCGGGCGTGCCAAAAATATATGTTGGCTTTTTGGCTTTTCGAAGGATATATTTGTAAATGCGAGCGTGCCAGCAAGGATCAATCAGTCCTTACAGAAATTATAATTGCCAATCAATTATCAGGCGACTATGTTTTAGTTCTTTCAGCCTCAATGAAGAGGACTTTTACTGGTGGCTTGACTTTTAGGAAAAATTAAGAGAAATAACAATTAATATGAAGAGCAATTGAAGTATTTCATTAACATAAACACTTACAATTGTCCAAACTCAGCCTTGAGGAAGTTTACAGCAACGGATCTACTTGAAAACTACTCCTATGAATTAAAGTACAGTACAGGTATTTAAAGAACAAGTATTTAAAGTACAGGAAAGGTAAAACTGGAAAGGAAAATATGAAGTAAAACTGGTTTATATGATCTGAGTCTGGGGGCTCTTTTCTGGGAACTTCCTTGCTATTTATACTTGTTAGAGATGACCTTCGAACTGTACTTCGAACCGTCGAACTGCTCCTCCATGATCGCTGATCATGTTACCTTAGAAATAGTTCCACTATGCCATCACTTGCAGTTGGACTTCCCTCCTATTTTTGAATTTGAATAAAGGTAACCGTTGAAGCCACGTCACCTTGTATCTCATTCCTGATCTAGTGCTACTCAGACCACTTGAGAACCAATATTTATTGCCACGTATATGATTGAGATTTAAGATTAAAATCATCTTCCAATAATACCCCCATTCTGCCACGTGTCGAATTGTAATTGGCTTTTACAAAATATGTAGCCAACAATTATGTGACAATTAATGTGGTATTTTTTTTGTATAATTTTGAATATAAATTAATTTTAGGAATAAATTGTAAAAAACTTAAAACATTAAGGGTCAAAGTAAAAAAATAACCAAATATAAATGGAACAAAATATAATTTGCCCTATCATTGAAGAAAGGAGATGACATTTTCAAAAACTATAGGGTTACTAATGTATCAATGTGAAATCTTAGTAGATGTTCATATAATTTATCCATAAATAAATAATAACAGTAAAAAAGTAGCACTCATGAGCATTATACAAGTTCCATTATTTTGGAAACGGTTGTTGGTGATTTGAAATATAAGGCCGTCAAAAACTCTCACACTATTTTATTTTTGCAAGGCCTACATAGGAAATAGCTCCACATATTTTGAAAAGCTTCCGGTTTCTTGTTTTGAGAAGATCCACATTGGAAAAAGTTGCACTATTAATTTGGGATAGTTTCTATGTTTTATTAATACCAGTTGGACCTCCACGTGCAGTTGCAACACGGTTTTTTTTTTTTTTTTTTTTTTAAATATAAAATTTATATCGCTATTGTCCTAAGATGGACGTGAAAAATCATGAAATTGAAATATGCATATGCAAATAACCAAGTATGCCCAAAAAAAGGAAAAAATAAATAAATAAAAACCGAATTCAATTTGAGAGAAATATAGAAATGGAAAACATAAAATTAGAAGAGAAATTTACCAATAAATACTTTAGACTTCTAATTTTGTCATATGAAGTGTCTCCCGTATTAATTTAAGAGGAGATAAATACACATGAGAAGTAAAATCTAACCAATTCTAAAATAAAGCAAGAGAGGCTGATATTTGACATAATATAAAAGCCATTCCACCCCCTCTAATCCACAATGGATGCAATAAATGAAAGCATAGATTCAATTTGTAGAAGTCAATCAAAGCAATTCATTGTGGGATACAAAATGTTTGCATATGTGAATTTAGATATTTGGTTGAATTCTTCAAATATCTTATCAATTTCATATGTGATCTCTGTCACAAACCAAACCCGAGCATGACCAACCGTGGTCCACAAGGCCTTAGTCTAAGACACACGTAAGCCCAAATATGAATACATAATCACATAGAATAAATGTAACAATAGTCCAGTAATAAATAAATCAAAACTCAATCCAGTGACATGTCACATAAACGAGCAAAACCAACCCTAATTAATACCATCCAAACTAATGGGACACAAATAGCCCACATAACAAAATAACCCTAAATGAATCTCAATCAAAAAGTATACACAAAATTGACATAACAATCTAAAAAATTAAAAAATTGAATGTCTTAGAGGTCCATGCAATTGAGTCACCGCTAGGCTATAACTCCACTCTAAGTCCTTCTATTACCTGAAAATGATAAACAACTAAGTCAGTTGATAGCTCAGTGAGTAGAAGCATGGATAATAAATACAATTTTGAAAACAAGGTTCCATTCCAAAATAAGATGTATATAACAGAAACTAGATAGACTTACAATTTTGATAAAGACAATCTGATCCAAAAATCAGATTCCACAGTTCAATGATTAAAAACATCCATGTCTCTAACAAATGATATTCTCCACTTAAATCAGATAACAACATAATCATCATTATAATTTGGGAAAGAATAACAAGTAACCTGCCGCAAAGTTATCAAGGCAAGCCCGTTGGATCCAATATCAAACCAAGAGTCATCCTCGGGGTGACAACCCGAGTCTTTTCTCTTAGACGATCTGATTGAAGGTCACATAGCCTAGCCCAGGTCTATTCCTTACAATTGTTGAGCATTAGAGTCTTCACAACCCAACCTGAATCTGTTTCCTAGTGGCCAGAGTCACCACACACAGTGGAATAAATTCCCTAGACTTTTTACATATAAATGGTTCCAACAATCAATACAATTCAATTTTACAAAATGTGGTAATTCACCATTATAAACATGAGACTATTTTAAACAGTTTACTGTATGCCAAGTTTACACATGTTTCAGAAATAATTTAATTTCAATGATAATATTTTATCAAAATAGTTTAGTCTTGAAACAACAATTTAATTTTCAATAGTTCAGAATAAGAAAACATTTATAAAAATATGTAGCATGCAACTACTCACCTGAAAACATAATAATATAATCCTCGAATAGAGTATAAAAGTCCAACTGGTGCCCTGAACCAAATATGAAAACAACACGTTACTACTAATTTAAAAATACTAAAAAGAATAATAAACTATCCCAAGCTAAAACGCACTAACACGGCTCAACCCAACTCACCGTTACTCTTAAATAATACCCAAGTTCATGTTCGTCAAGGTCTCAAATCACCCAAAACATGGGTTCAAATCGAAACTTAATTAAATGTGACTTTGAGAAAAAAAATAGAATTTAAATAGGTTTTCTCAATCTATTTGCTAACTTTGAAAACTAAAAACCCAATCCACACCTTTTGAAAAATTTCAAAGCCCTCCATATCTCTGTTATCAGAATCTTACGATTCACGATTCGATTCATGATTCAATTCGTAATTTTTGCAAAATCGATACGAATCTATGGGTGAATCTATTTTGAAAGTGAATCTCTAATGAAGTGCATGATTCACAATCGATTCATGATTCAATTCACTTTTTACGATTTATGCAATTCTTGAATTATTGTGTCCGACATATTTTTAACTCTTTTTTTCTCAATCTTTTTAGTAAAAATGACATAATATAACTTCTAATAGCATTTAGTACCAAAATAACCAATATATATACATGATTTGTTATTACTTTAACGATCATTGAGTTTTTAATACGATCCAATCAAGTTCAATCAAACTCAACATGTTTTTAACCTTACTTCTCATTTTGTTTTCTTTAAAAAAATCATTATATATCTTTTAAAAATATTTAAAATCGAATTAACTTACACCATGAATTATCTATCGCTATTTTATCAAATTAAATATAGTTCAATATTTCATGGGTTAAATCAGTTATACCTTTTAAAATGTTTTAGGATTTAAAATAAAAGATCCTAAATAATTCTTTCTTATTATTTAGTCATTGTTACTTGGAAAAGTATGTATGTTTATTGTCCAAATTTCAATATCATTGTCAAATTATTGTTATTTTGAAAATTGAAAGTTTATCTTTATTTATTGTCTTTATTAAGAATGGTTAATAAGATATATCTAAAAAAAAGAAAAAGAAAAAGATAAAATGATAATCTTATATAGGAACCCTTGTTAACTTTTTATTTATTAAACTACGTGATCATCATTCAAAATAACATTTTCATTTATTTAAATCTAAATATTTCATATTTATATGATATATTTAACATCCAAATATAGAAATATTTTTCTAAGTAATTTAGAAAAAGTGACCAAATCTTTACGATTCATGATTCAATTCAATTCGCGATTCGGTACGAGACCATTTCGATTCATGATTCGAATCCCAATTGACAACTATGCTCCAGATATCAACTAATATATCCTAAGTTTCAAACCCAATTGGTTTTACTTGATTTGCTTATCAAAATAATTATTTATAATTAATTATATCCAAACAGGTCACTTTCTGCAACACTTTAAAAAAATTGATGGTTCTCTTAATATACACGAGCAATCAACGCAAGGCCAAAAATGTAAAAAACTAGACTCGTAACCGGTTCTAATGACACTGATTTGATAATTTTCAAATTTATACCCAAAGAGAATGACACTTCCAAAATTACTGTTATACACTAGTTTTTTGGACAGATTTGAACGAATCAGTTTATATGGATTTTTGACTCCCAAAAATTATGAGAAAATTCTAGTATGAATTTCAACATGTAATTAAGCTACTGTAAGAATTTCAGTTCAAAATTCATCCATTTGATATGATTTCTTGATTTTTTAAGTTTGTGACTTTGTGCAGAATTCTTATCCACAGACTTTAGCTCCTTAACTCAATTTAAAATTTTGCATGATAATAATATACATAAAACACTATCCCAATCAGCCAATCCATTCATTTTTCTTCGAACAACTCACAACACCCACATGCACCATAACTATGTGTGTGAGTCAATTTCCGATCACACTGCCCTCCTTAGTAATCCAGCTGTAGAACACAAGCAGAATAGATGGCACCCTGTAATCTGCACAGAAAGAAAAGGCTCCGGCGGTGGTTCTTCCACCCGGGGGCACTCCGACGATCAAATCAGTATCTCTCAAAGATAATATCAGTGCTTAAATTACTGCTCAAGACTACAAATTGCGTACCTTAGACCCACCGGGGGTGCCCTTCTTTTATAGTCTCTCTCTATCCTAGTCCCACTAGAAGTCTCACTTCTATGGACTCTCATTCAGTACTTACTCTAGACTCTTCAAGAGATAAGGATAGACTCCCTAAGAATACTATCCTTATCCATCTTGAAGTCTTTCTTCATTCTAGGACTCTTGCCCCTTATCTGATCATCTCGGATTTCGATATCTTCGGAGGAAACCTCGGACTCCTGTATTCTCGCAGATAACCTCGGCAACTCCGCGATAACCTCGGCGTAACTACCATAACACGTGGCACCTCGGCTGACACTTCGGTGCCACCTCGGCCACGTGTTGGCACTTAGAAAATACATCCCCACAACTGCCCCCTAAATTCTATTACCTCGGCGTACTGAGGTGATGGAACTGTAGACACCCCATTTTTGACCGCCCTCGAGACTTGGGCGTTACTAATGGTTTACTTGTTGGAGAAAAGTGTGCAGTGCACAGGTTCAGTTTCTTCGGCAAGGAGAGAGGCAAATCTCAACTTCATACCCCATTGTGGACCAAAATTATTTTTGATGGTTTTTATACCTTAAAACCCTCTCTTTCAAAACATTTTTGAAATAAAATTCCCACGATGTTCCGACGCTCGCATTTCGGTAAATGTTGCGCTTTCGGTAAACCGAGCAAGGGAAAAGTGGAGATGAATGAAAGAGAGATGAAATCGTTGAAAAATCTTTCAAAACACCTTACTTAGGGGTTTGAAGTTGAAGAAAAGAGGAGAAGAGGGGAGAAAACTAGTCTGGGAGAGGTTCAGCATGAATCCGGGTAGAAGAAAGTCGAGCGGCCCTCGCTGAGTCAGGCTTATTCAATTGCATACTTGGATTTAAGCTATGAGGCCACCATCGTTGGAAAGAAGACTTCCGGGGCTTCACTTTGTACTCAAGAATCTCCCAAAGCCAAGTCCGGGTGGAGGAGATATGTTGGGTTGAAGCAGGGGATCATCCCGGTTGGATCGAGTCTGCGCGGCTTTACGAAAAAGGGCATAACTTTTTGCACAGAAGGAATTTTAATGCAAGGTTTGCGCCATTGGAAAGCTAACTTCCGGGGCTTCAATTTGCATACCCACCGGCACTTTTTTGACCACGGGATCATCTATCGGCACTATAAAGTGCCGACCGGCCAGAAAAGAGTGCTGGTCGGCACAAAAGAGTGCCGACCGGCCAAAAGTGCCCAGAAATCAGTTTTTTTGACAGATATTTATCATCCAGCTGTTGTTTACTGCTCCAGATATTTCCAAGTGAGATATTTCGACCAAAAGCTCCTTTTTGATATATATAGAGCCATATATCTCACATTTTGAAGGTTAGAACAAAAAAACAAGTCTTGGAGCTTCTCACTCTAAAAGACTCCTCTCTCTCTAGAAATTTCAGACCTAAATCTTTGCCTCTCTCTCTATATTCCACTCTCTTGCCCATTTTGTGCATAGAAGTGCTTGAAAGTGAAGAAATCCTTCTAGTTTGCAAAGGCATCCTTCATCAAAGTTGATCACCATTGGCTTGAGGTCCCTTGGAACCTATTTTTGGGCTGATTGAAGGTTGTTTGGCTCAGAAAAGAAGCCATTTTGCTGCTGTGCTTCAAGGGTAAGATCTCTCCCCCTTTAAGCTTGTTTTACACACTTGCTTAGCCATCTTTTCACACTACTTTGGGGCTGTTTTTGGGGTGTTGTTGAAATACAAAAACCACTGATTTTCCTCCATTTTTCAGTCCTAAAAGTCTTGGCTTGTGCCTTGGTTGGCTAGGGGGTTGTCCTCTCTTTTGCTTCTTGGCTTATAAGGCCTTGTGAGCTAACTTTCAAGCCTTCCAAACAACACCCTTTTGGCCTTAAAACCACTGAATTCCAGTGGAATTTCAGTGGTATAAAACTTGTTTTGAGGCTCAAAATAGGAGGGGGTTGTCCCCCCTCCTCTTCTCTTGTTTGCTTGTATTGATGGCCCTCCAAATGAGCATGTGTTTCTACTTCTTGGAGGCTTTGTTTAGGCTCATTTTTGTGATTTTCCAGACCTGCCATAACTCTGTTTTTGGCTATCTTGGTCACCTCTTGCATGCTTATTGCACTTGTAGTGTAAATCCCCTTTCCTAGCATTGTTAGTCTAGTGAAGTAGCATCTTTTTGTGGGTTGTTTTAGCTTAAGCCAAGCATGTTTTAGGCCCTATTTTGCCATGTTTCAGATCTGTTTTGGGGTGGATAGGGCCCTTGTTGCTTATTTCTTGCACTTGTAGTGCAATCTTGCTTGCTAGCCTAACATGCTTCATGTTTTAGCCCATCTTCCTAACATGTGCTAGCTTAACTTTGGCCTACAATAGTTCATATTTTGCTGTGATTAAGCTCTGTTTTGAGGTGTTAATGTAGCTTGTGCATTGCTTTGCATGGTTGTGGTTTAAATGCTTAGAATGGCCTAAAGGAGAGCATGTTTTGCAAGCTTGTTTTGGTGCATGACCAGCATGTTTTTAGCTCATATTTGACATATAGAAACTCTGTTTTGGGCTGGATAAAACTCTCATGCATTGCATTACATAGTTGTAGTTCATGTGCTTCAAGAGCCCATTGTTTGGGCACATCATTTGAGCTTGTTTTGGTGCATGTTTCATGGTATTTCCAGCAGGGTTAGGGCATGTAGAAACACTGTTTTAAGGCTGCATATTTCTGTTTTGGGTTGATTTTGTTGTTTAAGGCTTGCCTCATGTGGTTATGGTATAATGCTCTTGCATGCCTAGTTGATTAGTCCATTGGAGCATGAGTGCTTGAACCATTTGCATGTTGTAGTAATGTCTTGCACACAATTTCATAACATACTTCATGCCATTCATGCCACTTCCTTACATGTTTCATTTTCATTGCTTAGAAAGTAGCCTTGAGCCTCTTGTCAGTTTGAGCATGAAGTTGAGACGTTCATGCTTAATGGCTTTAATCCTCTTGAGGGTTTCTACTAGCCAACGGCATGGGGTCTCCTTCATGCTCAAGACACTTGAGGCTTAGGCCCTCTTTCCTATTAGAGGACTCTCACTTGGACTTAATCAATTAAAGGATGAATTGGTAATGCTAAAATGAGTAAATAAAATTGACCAAGTAAAATGGCAAGATAAGCATGACATGTGTTTGCATTGCATGCGTCAAGTGTTCGATCGGACGTAATATCGAACACAAGGCGGATTAGTCCATTTCATACTCAAAGTGATGAAATGAGCTAATCCCCTTTGTCTCCAAGACCTTTGATCCATACATGATAAGGTTTTGGTATCATTTTTGTGTTGCATGCATATTTACATTGAAATAGCAATCTTGGTTCCTTAGGCTATCATGCATCAAATGCATAATTGATAGCCCTAGAACCAAGAGCCATACCTCCTTGAGTCCCTAAATATGATAGGAGGTATTGGACATGCTGACATATGCCCAAAAACCATGCCTTGCATTGCTGTCTGCTGCTGCTGTCAAAATCTATCCTCTGCAGGAACTTTGTGCCGACCGGCAGTGTATAGTGCCGACCGGCACTGTATTTGTGCCGATAAACACCACAAGCAGCCGATGGTCAAATGAAGCATCCGGTGATCTATCCCCTCAGCCGGTGGTGTTCAACAGTATGCAAGGAAGGTGTTCTAGGACTTTGGGAATTTTTGGAAAGACAGAGCAGTAAAAACAGAGGCAGCAATGCTAGGGTGTGGCTTTTCCGGGCAAGCAGGACCGAGCATGCATCATCCACGCGCATCCCGAGGCAGGGCTGTGGCCCCACTTTTTATTCTGTATTTAGTTATTCAATAGTTAGAAATTCTGTAATAATTTATTTATTCATTTATTTTTGGACTGTATTATTATTTTGGTCCCTCCGAGTGAGGGCGCAAGTGTAATAAGTGTGTGTGAGTGGGTGTATGTCTTCCAATCCCCATTTCTTTCTCCCTTTTATTTACCCGCTTATGTTGGTAGATTAGGGCACATTCAAATTAGCATACCTTATGCAACGCATGTGTGCATTCATGCATTTGTTTACATGCATCGGGCTCGGCACATCATGCAAACTGCATCGTACTTTCAATTCCGAAATTGAATACGTGCTATGTGATAGCATTTCATATGCCATGCTTAGGATAGCCGAGCCTGTCTAACTGCATTCTTGCCTGTGTTGCATTAGCCATTTAATATGAACTAGGTCATGCATTGTTTTGCTAACTAGTTTACTGTTTTGGCACGGAGTACTAGGTGAGCTTTTATGCTTTAGCATATCACATGTGTGTGAGTGTTGATATTATAGCATGACTACCATGAGGCTAAGTGCTTATGTGATATAACTGCATGAATGCCTGTGGATGGAGGTCGAATTACCTAAATTGGGATAATACATTAAAACCGTGAGTTTCAAGCCTACTAGATAGTAGCAAAATCATCCTTTTTTAAAAAAGCCCACTCGAGGGTGGCAAAACCTGCATTTTAGCCTACTTACGAGTAGCAAACTATTTTCAAAACGAACATGTAATGTTTTATTCCAAATTAGGCGATTTGGTCTATACTTGTTTGCTGTGCGCATAACGTAGTAATTCTAGGCTAATAACCAGAATAAGAACACGTAATGTTTTCAAAATTGGATATCACGGTTAGTAGAGGCCGGTCTTCGGACCGGGCGAAAGGGGGTGCTCATAGCTGACCTTCCCCGATCGTACCCAAGCTCCCGAGCCAGGACCACTTTGGTGATGACGGACATGTGGCCTTCGGCACCGAGTCAGGGTTTCCTAAATTTCCCAATTAAAAAATATTTAGGTGGCGACTCTGTAATCTGGCAAACCAGTCCATGTTTGGCACTACTTTTCAAAAATCTGTTTTCTCAAACGATTTGCCGGATTTGGACTCTTTGGTTCAGATTTAGAACCGACACAAAAGGGAGTCCGAACTGTTAGCGCGAGGTCCCCCGCGGACGTGCTACAGTTTCTGGCGACTCTGCTGGGGATTTTAGAGAGCTTGACTCGAACTCGTGATATCCTATTTTGATTTCATTTGTGTGTCTCTTTGCATTACATGTGCATTGGTGCGCCTAGGACACCGTGTTGGCCATCTGCTATTCCTGAGCGGTTTGCCGGAGGCTTGTCTTGTCAAGGCATGTCCATAAGGCTGACCGGTTGCGGGCTCTGCCAGTATGGGAACGCAAACCCCGGTTTTACCGGGGCACCCTTTTGGACCATTCGACCTAGTTGCATAGTCGGAATCCGTAGTGACCATTCCAAACTAGGACAGGTTGCTTACCCGATTTAGGTTGTTTGAAACCGCTGCGTGCGTAGTGAAACCCTAGCTCCTGACAAAATAGGACAGGGAAACCCTACCCCAACATAGGGGTGTATTGGCTCTCATTTACTTGCTATGTGCTTTTAGAGTGTATCTCTACAGGGAATGCATATACCAGTTTGCGAGTCTGCGTATCCGGCCTGCGGACACCAGTATCAATATTTTGAGAATCAGTTATATCTGCGGGTATCAGATTCAGATTTGGGGCAATAATTTCGGGGAACAGTGATCAGTAATAGAATACAGTCGTTCAACTTTGCTCGTATCCGTTCTAGTGAAATTGAGCTAAGATGCTGTCGGTTTTCTCTTTTGCTAGGTAGTCCTGGAATCATAGCTTCAGGAGGCTTCACTATCCCCCGGGTACATTGGATTTGTGCTGATAGACTTTGTCAGGTCAGAGACTCAGTTTAAGGGTAATCAGGGCCAGAAAAGGCTAGTCAGGCACAGACCACCAGTACAACAGCTACCAGATCAGTGATCTTTGAGCAGTCGGGTTGAGATCTCTGAGCCTACTGCAGATATAGATATACCAATTGCTCAGTTAGACCAGGACAATATGTCAAGTCTGGAAGAGATGGTGCGCCAACTCCAGGATAGTATGAAAGCCATGCAGCAAGACGCTGTCCGTCGAGCAGAATCCACCAAGCAACAGGCTGTGGTCATAGCCCAACAGGCAGAGACAATTGCTAGGCTAGAGCAGCAAACCGGAGCGTCTGCTTCACAACAAGTTCCTCCACTACCAGGGGTTCAGACACCCAGGGAAACGCCAGATGTCCAGGAAGATACGGACATTCCAACGGGGCTAGCTCCGCCCCCGGTTCTACCCCAACTATCCAAGACACCCATCAACCTACCAGACCCTCTCTTTGAGTTCAAGACGGACCCCACAGCATTGAAAGTTAGCAAGCTTGAGAAATTGTTCAAAAAGTCTCAGGGGGCCCACTCTATTCCTGATATAGAGGATGGTTATACCGACTCGGTAGTAACATTACCGGATCGGTTCAAGATGCCGCATATCGATCGCTTTGACGGCTCTGGAGACCCAATGGTACACCTCCACCTGTTTTCTGATATCCTGAGACCAATGGGTTTGACCACAGCCCAGAAATTGTCACTATTCAGCAGGACCCTGTCTGGGATAGCCGCAATCTGGCATGCAAAATTGGAGAACTCTGTGAAACATAATTGGGAAGAGATGGCTGAGGCTTTCAGTAATCAGTACTCCTACAACACACAGATTGAGGTCACAACCCGTGATCTTGAAGTCACCTGCCAAGAGCCAAAAGAGGGTTTTTCAGAATTTGTGGCGAGATGGAGAGCAAAGGCCTCGATGATGGCTGCAAGGCCTTCCGACAAAGACCAGATAAGGATGGTTGTGCGCAACCTCCAACCCAGATTGATGCAAAAAATGATTGTTCTCCCCTTCCCTACTTTTTCAGATTTACATGAGATGGGGGTTCAAATCGAGGATGCCATCCGACAAGGGATCTTTGCAGAAGATAATGAGCCTTTGAAGAGGAATGTTGCTCGCAGTTCCAATGCTACTACTGATGGTAGCACAGCTGCGAAATGCTCAGAAGTAGGCACTATCACCACTTCCCTCAATGGCCAAAAACCAACCACTTCAACTCGGCCTCAAGCCCGAAAATTCCATCCTCTTTACATGAGTCTCTCTCAAGCTTTGAAAAAGCTGCGAGAAGAAGGGCACCTAGAACTCCTAGAACCCCAACCCCTTCCAAACCCTCTTCCACCAAGATATGACCCAGCTAAATACTGCGCCTATCATCAGCAGCACGGTCATGATACGAACCGTTGCATCCGCCTCCGTCATAAGATTCAAGATCTTATTGACGAAAAGACCCTAGCTCCACCAAAAGGACCTCAGGTTAGTACTGACTCGTCACCCCTACATCTCAACCTCATCCATATATTGGCCGTCCCTTACGACCCCAGCATATACATCACCCCAGCCCATCTACCCAAGCCTGAGGTGTTTATCCCGGCAAGCATGGACTTATGCATGATGGATGCATCTGAACCCCAATCATCTCAAACCCATGAACCCACTACTTCTGAGCTGATGAGGATGATCGAAGATCTTCAGAGAACTGTGGCAGATCTAACCTTTGGGGTTTTAGCCCCATCATCAACCACGTCACGTACCAGGGAGTTCATGTCTAAAGGCTCCCTAACCTTGGGACAGGCTGCATTGGAAGAAGGCCAATCTCTTAGCAAAGTGGAGGCCAGTGATAAGAACAAGGCAGGGGAAAGTATGAGTCCCCATGAACATCTTCAGTTGGCTGCTGAGGCTTTGAAAGTCGAGGGGCTAAACAAACAGCAAGTACTCACAGTTGTTGCAAAAATTGTGGACAACACTTTCGCCACTCAGAATGAGAACAGTTTGAATCAAGGGGCAAGCCGGGAGAAGCGCCTTTGTACCAGGAATGTTCCTTTCGGCCCTAATCCCGTTCTCGGAAGAGATCAGCAAACCCAGTCAGCGCCTGTTAATCCCTCTGCCAGTGCATCCAGCAAAAAGCCACAAACGGACAAATACCCACCTCGGGGCCAGAGAGTGTTCGCCCCACTGTACATGTCTCTATCAGCGGCCTTGAGGGTCTTGATTAGAAAGGGGCACCTGAAACCCCTGGAGCTACGGCCATTGCCAAATAAACTTCCTCCCTCTCATAATCCGGCCAAGTATTGTGCCTTCCATCAACAAGTCGGCCATGTCACTGACAGTTGTTATCGTCTTCGCCATGAAATACAAGATCTGATTGACAATAAGGTCATCGTCGCACCAGACCCTGCAAAGTCTATCGGCACTGGATCGGTGAACTTGGGGGATAATGTGATGTGATCGGGAGATGAACCACCTGCGGGCGGCATTCAGTTTACTTCAGATGAGGTGGACGGCATGCACTGTTTTGAGCAATGTACAAATGCTGTTAATTTTGCTTTCTGACTTGGGTATTAGGTCAGTCTTGTCTTTTTGGATTGAGTCAGTCCTTTCATACTGAGTCAGTTGGGTCTGTCTTGTTGTATCGAGTCAGTCCTGTTTTGTTAGAGTCGGGTGATTCCGGGGGTGTTACCTCGAGCATCACCATTTTGTTTTGTTTTTGTCTTTTCAGTTTCTTTTGAGTCTGTTTCTGCCTTGAAGCCAGTTACACCAGAAGATCTGAATGAAACAACAATGATTTTTACGCTCTCGTGTTTGTTTCTGCCGTGTGCCAGTTGTACCAAAAATTCCAAATGAGATGGCAGTATTTGACTAAGAACTCTGTCTTTTCTGTGTCTTGAAGTCATTGTAATGACCTAAGTTTTTCAAAACCTTTTTGAACACTGCGGTGAAAACGAAGAGGAAAGAATTCCTCGGGATTTGCAAAACTTTGATCAAATTGAGAGAAAGAGAGGCGTGCTAAGCCCTTAATGAATGAAATCATGCTTGTTAGTGTGAGTACTGAGAAGGACCCTAGCTTTGATCCAGATTGGTCCTACACTGTCTTCAGCGCGAGCGATTTGTCGCTTTCTTAAAAACTTTCAAAAAAAAAATGTTTTGCGCGGTCCTGCGAAGACATGTGTGGAATCGCTCTTGAGATTGTGCAGCCTAGGGTCGCTCTCAGCCTCGAGACTCGACCCCTCATTTTCGAACCTTGGACTCAAACTCAGAATGTTCAACGGTTAACTACAACGTGAGGCCTGTGAGACCAAATTCAAAGCAACCCTCGAACTAGGGGCAAGAGAGTCAGATCAAGAAGTTCAAGTGTTTTCAAGAGAAGCTTGTAAAGCTAGATCAGAAGCCCCCCTTTAAGCTAGGGGACAAAGATGTCAGATGTGCCCGAAGAGCCGAAGATGAGTTCTCTTGCGAATCAACAGCCACTCTCCTGGATACAGAGGGCTTCAATTTCAAAAAACCATTTGGCATGGACTTATTACACTTTTACCCTTTGAGAGGCTCGCTGGGCTGAAAACCCGGAAGGGCTACCCAGGCAAAAGTTAGAGCAAGCAAAAAATACATACAAAAGAAAAAATATATACAAAAAAAAAGAAAAAAGAAAAAGAAAAAGAAAAAGAAGCTCGCAAGGTCGAAAACCCGCATCGGGCGCCTTGGCAAAAGTTAGAGCCTAAAAGAAAAAGAAAAAAAGGAAAAAATGAAAAAGTATTGAAAAGAAAGAAGAACAAAGCTCGCAAGGTTGAAAACCTGCAACAGGCGCCTTGGCAAAAATTAGAGCATAAAAAGGAGAGGTTAAATACCCGAGAGTACCTTACCCCCCGAACTACGTAAGGCTTGATTCCCATGTTTGGGATACGTAGGCAACTTCATTCTGAAGTCCAGCCATAAACATTTCCAATTCAATTGTGTCCATGTGATGGTTTTGATCATCTTTGCCTCCTCTGTATCCAAGAGTCTAGTTGTATTCGTCGCTCTGAGGACTGACTACAAGTACGTTGCGATGCTATCCAAACAAGGGGCAACTTTCCGTTGCTATTCAAAACGTCGCGGTGTCACTTCAAACAAGGGGCAACTTTCCGTTGCCATGCAGTGTCCTTCAGACAAGGGGCAATTTTCCATTGCTTATGGATCCGAGGTTGCGCATCTCAAGAGTAGGTTCCGTGCTTGTTTAGCATTGACCGTTTGCAAAAAATAGTTTTTGAGAATTTTTACTGAGGTTGACTGATTTTCTCTAGAAAATTATTCCATTTTTCCAAAACTGGACCATTTCTTGGACCCAAAAAAGGAAAATTTTCAGTGCTCATAGCCTAACTTGCATGATTTCAAATCAAAAATCGAATAAGCATGTTAATCTAACTTTCATGTTGGTCAAAATTGTTTTAAAACAAAAAATGGTCGAAATGATGAACTAGGGGCACAGTTGAGTCAGGCTTCCTGTCTTTTCCCCATTTTCAACATACTTGCCAAGAAGGGCACTCTACTTGCCGGAAAAGGGGCACAATTGAAGTCAACAACAAAGGGCTGAAAGCTCTCTCATCCTCCAAGCAACGAGGTATTAAGTCAAGTGCGAAGCACGAATTGGAATGGATCAAGATATTCCACTCCTCATCTAGACAGATCTAACCACGTCAAAACTCCCCAGCAGGGCATCATTAACCGATGTCAATTGTAGATTTGCTGCACACCCAGTTGTAGCATAACCCCTCTGTGGGGGAAGTTCACTGTTGTAAGCAGAAGAATAGAATCTAGCAAAATGCTAGGGGCAAGAGCCCGCAACTTCTTGTCTATCTACCAACCACCCAGGGGAGGGATGAAAAATGAGAGATTGAAGAATAGAGAGATGTGCGTTGAGAGAAAAAGTGAGGAAAAGGGCTTTTTCAGAAAAACAGAGATTGAGGGCCGAGTGATGTGAGAATCACAAATGAGAAAGGGTGGGAAATAATACCCGGTGAAACAGACTCCCTGTGCGCATTTGAGTCTTTCGTTGTGTTTTGTTTGTCTCGAGTCTCGTTTTGAGTCGTTTCGAGTGTTAATAGATGTGCTTAGGCTATTTACCTTTGTTTTCTTTTGTTGAGTCGTGGTGTACTGTGTTCAGTCGTAGGCTCAATACCCAGTCGAAAACTTATTTCCACTCTCAATTCAAAAATAAAATCATTTTGTGCTCAGAGTGCTGTGCCATTCCCCACATTTATGCAAAACAAAATTTTGTTCTTTCAAAAAACCGCAGGGTTCAACCCGGGTCAAGTGTGGACTGTAAAACAAGGACCTATCTGAAGCTATGTAGGTTTCGGATTGCAAAGCAAAAGAAAAGAGGGAAAATCGAAGCACCTGAGTGTGTTTCACCTTCAGCAAATTCCGTGATTGTACTCCGGATGTACCTCTTCAGGGCCGTGCCAATGCTCTGAAGTATGAGTGTGCCCCTACCTCAAGCGCAAGATCAAGCCTGCTTCATTGTTATGCACCCTTCCACCCGCATTGTTATGCACTCTTTCACTGGTATTGTCATGCACACCTTACTTGCATTTATTTGCATCTTGAGTTATCTTCTATTGTTTATCCTTTTACGCTAAGCAGCGTTTGGGATTGTTGTCCTCCAAGACTTTCTCAGGTTGCGCCGGGCACGCGCCTGATGGTTTGTTGGACCTCCTCTCACGATTTCAGCGTGGTTTGAGTGTCCTGTTCCTTACGCGATATCAGCGTGTTTGGAATTTATCCCAGGTTGCGTTATAGACGCACTGGGCGGTTTGTTGGACCTCCTCTCACGATTTCAGCGTGGTTTGAGTGTCCCGTTCCTTACGCGATTTCAGCGTGTTTGGAATTTATCCCGAGTTGCGTTGTAGACGCACTGGGCGGTTTGTTGGACCTCCTCTCACGATTTCAGCGTGGTTTGAGTGTCCTGTTCCTTACGCGATATCAGCGTGTTTGGAATTTATCCTGAGTTGCGTTGTAGACGCACTGGGCGGTTTGTTGGACCTCCTCTCACGATTTCAGCGTGGTTTGAGTGTCCTGTTCCTTACGCGATTTCAGCGTGTTTGGAATTTATCCCAAGTTGCGTTGTAGACGCACTGGGCGGTTTGTTGGACCTCCTTTCACGATTTCAGCGTGGTTTGAGTGTCCCGTTCCTTACGCGATTTCAGCGTGTTTGGAATTTATCCCAAGTTGCGTTGTAGACGCACTGGGCGGTTTGTTGGACCTCCTCTCACGATTTCAGCGTGGTTTGAGTGTCCCGTTCCTTACGCGATTTCAGCGTGTTTGGAATTTATCAGCGTTGCGTTATAGACACATTGGGCGGTTTGTTGGACCTCCTCTCACGATTTCAGCGTGGTTTGAGTGTCCCGTTCCTTACGTGATTTCAGCGTGTTTGGAATTTATCCCAAGTTGCGTTGTAGACGCACTGGGCGGTTTGTTGGACCTCCTCTCACGATTTCAGCGTGGTTTGAGTGTCCCGTTCCTTACGCGATTTCAGCGTGTTTGGAATTTATCCCGAGTTGCGTTGTAGACGCACTGGGTGGTTTGTTGGACCTCCTCTCACGATTTCAGCGTGGTTTGAGTGTCCCGTTCCTTACGTGATTTCAGCGTGTTTGGAATTTATCCCAAGTTGCGTTGTAGACGCACTGGGCGGTTTGTTGGACCTCCTCTCACGATTTCAGCGTGGTTTGAGTGTCCCGTTCCTTACGCGATTTCAGCGTGTTTGGAATTTATCCCAAGTTGCGTTGTAGACGCACTGGGCGGTTTGTTGGACCTCCTCTCACGATTTCAGCGTGGTTTGAGTGTCCCGTTCTGTAACGACCCAGAAATCCTTTCCTCCGCTCGAGCGGAGGAGTGGCCGCTCGAGCGGACTTTTGGGGTTTCCAGCAATTTTTCAGATGGCCTGAGATTCTGGGAGTTGTGGTTCTCCGCTCGAGCGGGGGAGTTTACGCTCGAGCGGACGACTTTGTTGGTCTGCGCGCTCGAGCGCAAGGTTGGGCGCTCGAGCGGGTCGCCTGGGTAAGTTTGATTCTGAAGCATGTGGACTCATTTTTGATGTTCTTCTTAGTGTATTTGAAATGTCCTTACCTTATTTTGGGATATTAATTGAGATGATAAGATGATGGTAAAGTAAGATTGGACCAAAAACTTTAGTTTGAATAATTCGTTTACGACCAACCGTCACTCGTTTGCCCTTTTCTTTTTCCACACTTTGAATTTGAATGTGAGGTTAGGACCATTGGAAAGTTTATTTTTGGGGCTTCAATTTGAGCACAAGAATGACCTAAAACGGAGTCCGAATGAGAGAGTTATACCTGTTCAAAGTTTCGGGATCTGTGCTGAAAACAGGTCCGCTCGAGCGGGAATTTCTCCGCTCGAGCGTAGATTACGGGACAGCAGCTTTTAAACCAGATTTTTGGATCATTTTTGCACATATTCTTTTCTCCTCTTCTCTCCTTTCCCCCTAGGACCGAAAACCCTAGGGTTTTGATCCCAAATCCTCACCATTTCTCTTTGTTTTGATCAAGATCTTCCACCAAGAAGTGAAGAAGACAAGAAGATGAACATTTCCAACCGATTTGATTTTGGAATTTCAAAGTGATACTCTTGACCTAGCTTCCTTGCTTTCAATCTTGAGGTAGGAGATCTTATTTGTATTGATTGATGGATTTATGGTATTTTGGGTGTAGATTTATGGTATGTTGTGTATATAACTACAAATCTATAGTTTTGTATATATTATGTCCAATTTGTGATTTGGGGGTTTTGGGTTTATTATGTTAGAGATGCAATTGCTAGATTAAGGTGATGGATTATGAACTTTAGATGGAGAAAATTGGAAGAAGAAGTAATGGTTTGAGGAGTTTGGATTTTTGTCTGGAAACCCTAAGTTGATTAATGGTGATAACTAATGAATTGGCCCAAATTGAAGGTAGAATAAGGAAATTGAGATGTTGAATTGTATATGTATAAATTTAATTGGATTTCTGAGATATTTCGAAATTATGTAAAAATATTAGCGAATGAACTTTGTTATAAACATTAGAATTTATGCTATAATGGAAGGGAAAAATTAAGGAAATAATGTATTAAGACTATGGATGACATGAACTTGGGTGTGGAATGTTGAAATGAGATTCAGAGATTTAATTTGATTCATGTTGAATTGCCAAATGATGTGTAAATGGGATAAAGAGAAATAAACTAGTTAAAAACGGAATAATGATATGTGACCCGATTTTTATGTGTATTATGAATTGTGTAGGGTCAATTACAGAGGCGGATCAAGCGTCTAATCACTGTGAGTAATAGTACGCTACATGTACATTTTATTTTCTGATAATGGTTATGGTATTAACGCTCTGTTCTGTGTAAGTGATTTCATTAACATTAAGTTAATCAGAAATCAGTATGAATGTTGAGGAAGCTACATACAACGGTATGTTTATGGAACTATTCTGTTCTATTTATATGGTATATTAATCCTCTGGCATCTGTAAGCAATTGGTATCATCTTTGTTAATTATGAGACAACTATTTCGATAGATAAAATGCACATTCTGTTGTCCGCGATAAACAAGTGAAATGTGAGTACTACTACGTCGGATGTATGTTTAATTGCTGCTAATGTTTGTCGGTACTATTAATGTCTGTTTATAATGTTCAGCTTTCTGTCAGTAATGATGTTGTATGTGTATTAATTGGGATTGTTCTGCTCTGTTTATTATTCTGTTTATGGTCTGGCGATATTCAGATGACTTTGGGATGGTTCTGCTCTGTTTATTTATTCTGGTTATACATACTGTCTATTGATCCGTTCCGTTTAAGATTTAGCATGATATGTCTGTTGGTTTCCAAAACTTATTATCTTCTACTAGTTCTGTACCCTCACGCTTTATGCGTTCTGTCACGCTTTATGCGTTCTGTTACGCTTTATGCGTTCTGTTATCTCTGGGCTGATAAGCCGTTCTGTTATGACTGGGCCGAAAGGCTATTCTGTAACTGTTGGGACTGATGGCTATTCTGTTATTTGAAAATATGAACATTTTAAATCCTCTGTACATACTAAACTGCGTTGTTAAGGAAACTGGACTCATGATATTTACAGAGTGTAAATAAACATATACTTCTGCAATTATATACTTTATTATTTGAGTGGAACATTACATGATTTACGTACTATTATTCACTGAGCTTGACTCACTTTATTTTATGTCTGTTTCTGTAGGCACTCAACCTGGAGGTCAATCTTAACCTGTGGCTTCCGATACCAGTTGCCAAGTCTTGAGTGTCTAAGCTGTTAGGTGTTAACCGTTCAACTTTTGGAGTTTTATTAAGTTTTAAAGTTGTATTTAGTCTGTACCCAAATGTCTATGAGGAAGATGTATATGTGCATAACTATCTTTAGATACACATCACTGTATAATTATCTGCATTATGTTCTGTCTACGGTCCTGGCATAGTAGTGATAGCTCAATGGATGTTATTTTACGCTATTATATATTATTGAATGCTTCCGTTCAGGCCCCATATGATATGTATAACAGGTTTTGTGTCTGTTTGCGAATGGGTCATGCCCAAACTTTTAGGGGCGGGTTTGGGGCGTGACAAGTGGTATCAGAGCACGAGTTGCTATCTCACACACGGATCCATTGAGCTGTAGGATGTCTAGAAAAGATTTAGGCTTCATGCATGACATCCTTAGTGCATATGAAAAGGCTGATAGCAACGTTAAGAGTAATTTGTGTACGTTAACGATTATGAGCCATGTCTATTATACCTCTCATGCCTATTATCCGAAATGATTGATTTTTGAAAAGCCTATTTTGATGACATTATGGTTGTTCCGCTATGATACTCGTTTTGCTTATGATATGACATGATGAGACTTATTGACTTCTGGTGTGGAGCAAAGTGCTGTATGGAACTAAGTGCTACACTTTAGTGGGAGCCACCTCTAGAATCCGTACGAGCCACCTCTTGAATCCATACACACTTCTGTATATTCTGATATATCTGTGCCGAAAGGCTATCTGGGCTGAAAGGCCAATCTGATAATTCTGGGCCAACATGCCAATCTGTTAAAATGGTATAAGTAATTGTGGCACCCTTAATTCCTATGGCCCTCACCCGGGGGTAACAATACCGTGGTCTATGGCCCTCGCCCGGGGGTAACAATACCGTGGCTATTGGTATCAATTTTGTGGTCTTCGGACCTACCTGTTGTGGTCTTCGGACCTACCTGTTGTGGTCATTAGACCTACCTGTTGTGGTCTTCGGACCTACCTGTTGTGGTCATTAGACCTACCTGTTGTGGTCTTCGGACCTACCTGTTGTGGTCATTAGACCTACCTGTTGTGGTCATTAGACCTACCTGTTGTGGTCTTCGGACCTACCTGTTGTGGTCATTAGACCTACCTGTTGTGGTCTTCGGACCTACCTGTTGTGGTCATTAGACCTACCTGTTGTGGTCTTCGGACCTACCTGTTGTGGTCATTAGACCTACCTGTTGTGGTCTTCGGACCTACCTGTTGTGGTCTTCGGACCTACCTGATCTGATAGTTAGCCATATATGATCTTATGCAAAATTAAAATCTGAATATGGTTATGAGCATATATCTGAATCTGTTTCAGTTGTCATAAATTGCTTAAACACTAAGTATGAAAGATTTAGTTATGATATATTTTGTCTTCCTTGTCATGGTACTGTTTAGACCAATGATTTGAAATGTTATTGTGATACGTACTTTGATAAGTTGTGTTTGTACGGTAATGACATGATATTCAAAGAATATGATAGGTCATGAATCAAGGAATGATGTTCCATATATGGAAAAGTAACCATGACATCTGTAGTACAAGGCCCTTACCCGGGGGTAATAATACCGTGGTTTAAATATGTTATAAGATATGTTTTGCCACCGACGGTCTTGTACGGGTGGGTTATGGTCGAGCATAAACTCTGCTTTCTGTTTCTGATTCAAGTATAACTAAGAGTATGTATGAATATGTTTCTAATTATTCATTCTGTTATGCTATGTTATAACATGATGAAAATTGATAATATCAAATGAGTGCAGTTCATGTGTAATCGGGATTTGTCTATAGACTTTGTGAACTATGATACACGAGATTTGTACAAAAAAAAAGAGAGGCAGCTATTGACTACTTGGAAGTGTAAGTAGAGAATCTACCGTAAAAAAAAAAATCCTGTCTTCGTATATTTGGAAACATTCCTGTGAAATGTTTATGTGTAACTATGTCAATGTTAGATTTTAAAAAAAAAAAATTTCTTCTATCACCTATATGGAAGTTGTGATGTGGACTATTCTGTTTGATATTGAGAATTTCGATGAAAACAAATGGACTTGAGAATATTCCCTTTTACTTATTACAAATTAATTGACTACCACATTGAATTATCCTACTACGAATTTCGTTTTATTAAGGATTATGAATTTTGATGTTATGAAATCAAATTATTTCTTTGTTATACTATTGCATATGTTTTTGACACTATAGAATCTGGAAGGATGTGATTCTTATGATTACTGATTTATGATTCTATGAACGAACCTAGTAGAATTTACGAATGAGGAATAACTGGAAACTCTATTTATATTAACTGATTGAGCCAGATGGCTGGTCTCTAAATTCTGTATGACCGTTTGCTGACCCTCGATAATTACAAGTTGTGAATACGAAACTCTGTGATTGATCTCGTGTTTTCCGGTAAGAAAAAGAAAGAATCGTCTGAATAGTAGAAAACAAAAAGAGGCCAAATTGATTTGTACTATGAGTGATTACTTAAGTAAGATTTTGAATGCAATTTATGACCTTGTTTGATAGCTATAATTATTGTTCAGATTTGAATTTTTAACGGCATGATCAGGTATCTACAATGGGGATTCTTCTTCCCACTATTCAAATTTTGTTAAAAAGTAGAGAAGGTGGGTTAAATCTACATAATGATGTGATTTTGATATGTTTTCGTAAATGGAAGATGTGGTAACTCTCAAGCAGGCAGAACCTTATTTGATAGGTTTAATTATGAATCTGAGACCAGCATAACTTTTATGTAATCTTACGTATGTTTACGAGATTTGAATTTCGGAATGAGTAAATGATTGGATTTTGTCCTATATGTTTAGATGTATGACTATATATATATACATTTAAGTCTTCTTACGTATGGAAAGAAAAGGATTGAACAAAAGAGCATAGATCTTCAAGGAAGTAAAGGAGGAAGTGAAGGGTGGTAGAGCTTTTAAAGCTTAAGGTATGTTTGATCGTTTGATTGACTTCTCTTGAAGTTGAGTAGGAACTTCTCTATGTGAGTGTCTTTAAGACATACTTGTATGAAGGGCTCCACTATTCTATATCTATATATATATTTTGTTTTTGTTCTAAATGTCAAAGAAATAAAGAGTTGGTAGTGCCGTTAATTGAAGTGCAAGTGAAAATTTTTGGTGTTGGATCATACAATGTGTATTGTCTTTGGAATTGAGTTTTGAGCATGCACTAGGTGTGGTGCGCTTAGTTGATGACTGAGAAGTTGTTATGAGTTTTGGGATTATAAATGGATGGTGTTGCTCCTTGCCCGTTGAAATTTTGATGCGTGTATATCGATCGGAAATATTTGTGACCCTTTCCTATTCCAAGTATGGATCTAGTTTGGACATTACAAGGTATGTTTCTGTTTATGTATAACCTACTTTCTATTTAGTTTTCTCAAATTCGAGGACGAAATTTTTGTAAGGAGGGAAGGATGTAACGACCCAGAAATCCTTTCCTCCGCTCGAGCGGAGGAGTGGCCGCTCGAGCGGACTTTTGGGGTTTCCAGCAATTTTTCAGATGGCCTGAGATTCTGGGAGTTGTGGTTCTCCGCTCGAGCGGGGGAGTTTACGCTCGAGCGGACGACTTTGTTGGTCTGCGCGCTCGAGCGCAAGGTTGGGCGCTCGAGCGGGTCGCCTGGGTAAGTTTGATTCTGAAGCATGTGGACTCATTTTTGATGTTCTTCTTAGTGTATTTGAAATGTCCTTACCTTATTTTGGGATATTAATTGAGATGATAAGATGATGGTAAAGTAAGATTGGACCAAAAACTTTAGTTTGAATAATTCGTTTACGACCAACCGTCACTCGTTTGCCCTTTTCTTTTTCCACACTTTGAATTTGAATGTGAGGTTAGGACCATTGGAAAGTTTATTTTTGGGGCTTCAATTTGAGCACAAGAATGACCTAAAACGGAGTCCGAATGAGAGAGTTATACCTGTTCAAAGTTTCGGGATCTGTGCTGAAAACAGGTCCGCTCGAGCGGGAATTTCTCCGCTCGAGCGTAGATTACGGGACAGCAGCTTTTAAACCAGATTTTTGGATCATTTTTGCACATATTCTTTTCTCCTCTTCTCTCCTTTCCCCCTAGGACCGAAAACCCTAGGGTTTTGATCCCAAATCCTCACCATTTCTCTTTGTTTTGATCAAGATCTTCCACCAAGAAGTGAAGAAGACAAGAAGATGAACATTTCCAACCGATTTGATTTTGGAATTTCAAAGTGATACTCTTGACCTAGCTTCCTTGCTTTCAATCTTGAGGTAGGAGATCTTATTTGTATTGATTGATGGATTTATGGTATTTTGGGTGTAGATTTATGGTATGTTGTGTATATAACTACAAATCTATAGTTTTGTATATATTATGTCCAATTTGTGATTTGGGGGTTTTGGGTTTATTATGTTAGAGATGCAATTGCTAGATTAAGGTGATGGATTATGAACTTTAGATGGAGAAAATTGGAAGAAGAAGTAATGGTTTGAGGAGTTTGGATTTTTGTCTGGAAACCCTAAGTTGATTAATGGTGATAACTAATGAATTGGCCCAAATTGAAGGTAGAATAAGGAAATTGAGATGTTGAATTGTATATGTATAAATTTAATTGGATTTCTGAGATATTTCGAAATTATGTAAAAATATTAGCGAATGAACTTTGTTATAAACATTAGAATTTATGCTATAATGGAAGGGAAAAATTAAGGAAATAATGTATTAAGACTATGGATGACATGAACTTGGGTGTGGAATGTTGAAATGAGATTCAGAGATTTAATTTGATTCATGTTGAATTGCCAAATGATGTGTAAATGGGATAAAGAGAAATAAACTAGTTAAAAACGGAATAATGATATGTGACCCGATTTTTATGTGTATTATGAATTGTGTAGGGTCAATTACAGAGGCGGATCAAGCGTCTAATCACTGTGAGTAATAGTACGCTACATGTACATTTTATTTTCTGATAATGGTTATGGTATTAACGCTCTGTTCTGTGTAAGTGATTTCATTAACATTAAGTTAATCAGAAATCAGTATGAATGTTGAGGAAGCTACATACAACGGTATGTTTATGGAACTATTCTGTTCTATTTATATGGTATATTAATCCTCTGGCATCTGTAAGCAATTGGTATCATCTTTGTTAATTATGAGACAACTATTTCGATAGATAAAATGCACATTCTGTTGTCCGCGATAAACAAGTGAAATGTGAGTACTACTACGTCGGATGTATGTTTAATTGCTGCTAATGTTTGTCGGTACTATTAATGTCTGTTTATAATGTTCAGCTTTCTGTCAGTAATGATGTTGTATGTGTATTAATTGGGATTGTTCTGCTCTGTTTATTATTCTGTTTATGGTCTGGCGATATTCAGATGACTTTGGGATGGTTCTGCTCTGTTTATTTATTCTGGTTATACATACTGTCTATTGATCCGTTCCGTTTAAGATTTAGCATGATATGTCTGTTGGTTTCCAAAACTTATTATCTTCTACTAGTTCTGTACCCTCACGCTTTATGCGTTCTGTCACGCTTTATGCGTTCTGTTACGCTTTATGCGTTCTGTTATCTCTGGGCTGATAAGCCGTTCTGTTATGACTGGGCCGAAAGGCTATTCTGTAACTGTTGGGACTGATGGCTATTCTGTTATTTGAAAATATGAACATTTTAAATCCTCTGTACATACTAAACTGCGTTGTTAAGGAAACTGGACTCATGATATTTACAGAGTGTAAATAAACATATACTTCTGCAATTATATACTTTATTATTTGAGTGGAACATTACATGATTTACGTACTATTATTCACTGAGCTTGACTCACTTTATTTTATGTCTGTTTCTGTAGGCACTCAACCTGGAGGTCAATCTTAACCTGTGGCTTCCGATACCAGTTGCCAAGTCTTGAGTGTCTAAGCTGTTAGGTGTTAACCGTTCAACTTTTGGAGTTTTATTAAGTTTTAAAGTTGTATTTAGTCTGTACCCAAATGTCTATGAGGAAGATGTATATGTGCATAACTATCTTTAGATACACATCACTGTATAATTATCTGCATTATGTTCTGTCTACGGTCCTGGCATAGTAGTGATAGCTCAATGGATGTTATTTTACGCTATTATATATTATTGAATGCTTCCGTTCAGGCCCCATATGATATGTATAACAGGTTTTGTGTCTGTTTGCGAATGGGTCATGCCCAAACTTTTAGGGGCGGGTTTGGGGCGTGACACGTTCCTTACGCGATTTCAGCGTGTTTGGAATTTATCCCGAGTTGCGTTGTAGACGCACTGGGTGGTTTGTTGGACCTCCTCTCACGATTTCAGCGTGGTTTGAGTGTCCTGTTCCTTACGCGATTTCAGCGTGTTTGGAATTTATCCCAAGTTGCGTTGTAGACGCACTGGGCGGTTTGTTGGACCTCCTCTCACGATTTCAGCGTGGTTTGAGTGTCCCGTTCCTTACGCGATTTCAGCGTGTTTGGAATTTATCCCAAGTTGCGTTGTAGACGCACTGGGCGGTTTGTTGGACCTCCTCTCACGATTTCAGCGTGGTTTGAGTGTCCCGTTCCTTACGCGATTTCAGCGTGTTTGGAATTTATCCCAAGCTGCGTTGTAGACGCACTGGGCGGTTTGTTGGACCTCCTCTCACGATTTCAGCGTGGTTTGAGTGTCCTGTTCCTTACGCGATTTCAGCGTGTTTGGAATTTATCCCAGGTTGCGTTGTAGACGCACTGGGCGGTTTGTTGGACCTCCTCTCACGATTTCAGCGTGGTTTGAGTGTCCCGTTCCTTACGCGATTTCAGCGTGTTTGGAATTTACTTTAGGTTGCGTTGAACGCGCTCCTGATTGATTTTCTTTGTTCTTCCTCCACTCATGAGTCCAGCGTGGTTGGAGTGTGTTCGCCCTTTGCATCTTTACTAGCATAGCATTTCATTCGCGCTACCTTGCGCACCTTACCTGTACTTGTTAGTACATTGCATTGTTTTATATACAAACCGGCTTCGTGTAGCGTATAAGTCCAATTATCAAAGTTTTCCTGCATATCGTTTGCATCCTGCCCCAGAACTACGCTGGTTTGATTCCTTGCAAAGGGATACGTAGGCAGCCTGCGGGCACAACCATTTATCTATCTGTGTTTTGTTTGTTTGTCCAAGTCTTCGGCCTTGCCAAAAATGGGTCGTCTCTGGGCTTTGACATTCACTCCCGTCATTGTTATGACTTCCGAGTTCTGTCAAAGAGGGGCAACTGTAGACACCCCATTTTTGACCGCCCTCGAGACTTGGGCGTTACTAATGGTTTACTTGTTGGAGAAAGGTGTGCAGTGCACAGGTTCAGTTTCTTCGGCAAGGAGAGAGGCAAATCTCAACTTCATACCCCATTGTGGACCAAAATTATTTTTGATGGTTTTTATACCTTAAAACCCTCTCTTTCAAAACATTTTTGAAATAAAATTCCCACGATGTTCCGACGCTCGCATTTCGGTAAATGTTGCGCTTTCGGTAAACCGAGCAAGGGAAAAGTGGAGATGAATGAAAGAGAGATGAAATCGTTGAAAAATCTTTCAAAACACCTTACTTAGGGGTTTGAAGTTGAAGAAAAGAGGAGAAGAGGGGAGAAAACTAGTCTGGGAGTGGTTCAGCATGAATCCGGGTAGAAGAAAGTCGAGCGGCCCTCGCTGAGTCAGGCTTATTCAATTGCATACTTGGATTTAAGCTATGAGGCCACCATCGTTGGAAAGAAGACTTCCGGGGCTTCACTTTGTACTCAAGAATCTCCCAAAGCCAAGTCCGGGTGGAGGAGATATGTTGGGTTGAAGCAGGGGATCATCCCGAATGGATCGAGTCTGCGCGGCTTTACGAAAAAGGGCATAACTTTTTGCACAGAAGGAATTTTAATGCAAGGTTTACGCCATTGGAAAGCTAACTTCCGGGGCTTCAATTTGCATACCCACCGGCACTTTTTTGACCACGGGATCATCTATCGGCACTATAAAGTGCCGACCGGCCAGAAAAGAGTGCTGGTCGGCACAAAAGAGTGCCGACCGGCCAAAAGTGCCCAGAAATCAGTTTTTTTGACAGATATTTATCATCCAGCTGTTGTTTACTGCTCCAGATATTTCCAAGTGAGATATTTCGACCAAAAGCTCCTTTTTGATATATATAGAGCCATATATCTCACATTTTGAAGGTTAGAACAAAAAAACAAGTCTTGGAGCTTCTCACTCTAAAAGACTCCTCTCTCTCTAGAAATTTCAGACCTAAATCTTTGCCTCTCTCTCTATATTCCACTCTCTTGCCCATTTTGTGCATAGAAGTGCTTGAAAGTGAAGAAATCCTTCTAGTTTGCAAAGGCATCCTTCATCAAAGTTGATCACCATTGGCTTGAGGTCCCTTGGAACCTATTTTTGGGCTGATTGAAGGTTGTTTGGCTCAGAAAAGAAGCCATTTTGCTGCTGTGCTTCAAGGGTAAGATCTCTCCCCCTTTAAGCTTGTTTTACACACTTGCTTAGCCATCTTTTCACACTACTTTGGGGCTGTTTTTGGGGTGTTGTTGAAATGCAAAAACCACTGATTTTCCTCCATTTTTCAGTCCTAAAAGTCTTGGCTTGTGCCTTGGTTGGCTAGGGGGTTGTCCTCTCTTTTGCTTCTTGGCTTATAAGGCCTTGTGAGCTAACTTTCAAGCCTACCAAACAACACCCTTTTGGCCTTAAAACCACTGAATTCCAGTGGAATTTCAGTGGTATAAAACTTGTTTTGAGGCTCAAAATAGGAGGGGGTTGTCCCCCCTCCTCTTCTCTTGTTTGCTTGTATTGATGGCCCTCCAAATGAGCATGTGTTTCTACTTCTTGGAGGCTTTGTTTAGGCTCATTTTTGTGATTTTCCAGACCTGCCATAACTCTGTTTTTGGCTATCTTGGTCACCTCTTGCATGCTTATTGCACTTGTAGTGTAAATCCCCTTTCCTAGCATTGTTAGTCTAGTGAAGTAGCATCTTTTTGTGGGTTGTTTTAGCTTAAGCCAAGCATGTTTTAGGCCCTATTTTGCCATGTTTCAGATCTGTTTTGGGGTGGATAGGGCCCTTGTTGCTTATTTCTTGCACTTGTAGTGCAATCTTGCTTGCTAGCCTAACATGCTTCATGTTTTAGCCCATCTTCCTAACATGTGCTAGCTTAACTTTGGCCTACAATAGTTCATATTTTGCTGTGATTAAGCTCTGTTTTGAGGTGTTAATGTAGCTTGTGCATTGCTTTGCATGGTTGTGGTTTAAATGCTTAGAATGGCCTAAAGGAGAGCATGTTTTGCAAGCTTGTTTTGGTGCATGACCAGCATGTTTTTAGCTCATATTTGACATATAGAAACTCTGTTTTGGGCTGGATAAAACTCTCATGCATTGCATTACATAGTTGTAGTTCATGTGCTTCAAGAGCCCATTGTTTGGGCACATCATTTGAGCTTGTTTTGGTGCATGTTTCATGGTATTTCCAGCAGGGTTAGGGCATGTAGAAACACTGTTTTAAGGCTGCATATTTCTGTTTTGGGTTGATTTTGTTGTTTAAGGCTTGCCTCATGTGGTTATGGTATAATGCTCTTGCATGCCTAGTTGATTAGTCCATTGGAGCATGAGTGCTTGAACCATTTGCATGTTGTAGTAATGTCTTGCACACAATTTCATAACATACTTCATGCCATTCATGCCACTTCCTTACATGTTTCATTTTCATTGCTTAGAAAGTAGCCTTGAGCCTCTTGTTAGTTTGAGCATGAAGTTGAGACGTTCATGCTTAATGGCTTTAATCCTCTTGAGGGTTTCTACTAGCCAACGGTATGGGGTCTCCTTCATGCTCAAGACACTTGAGGCTTAGGCCCTCTTTCCTATTAGAGGACTCTCACTTGGACTTAATCAATTAAAGGATGAATTGGTAATGCTAAAATGAGTAAATAAAATTGACCAAGTAAAATGGCAAGATAAGCATGACATGTGTTTGCATTGCATGCGTCAAGTGTTCGATCGGACGTAATATCGAACACAAGGCGGATTAGTCCATTTCATACTCAAAGTGATGAAATGAGCTAATCCCCTTTGTCTCCAAGACCTTTGATCCATACATGATAAGGTTTTGGTATCATTTTTGTGTTGCATGCATATTTACATTGAAATAGCAATCTTGGTTCCTTAGGCTATCATGCATCAAATGCATAATTGATAGCCCTAGAACCAAGAGCCATACCTCCTTGAGTCCCTAAATATGATAGGAGGTATTGGACATGCTGACATATGCCCAAAAACCATGCCTTGCATTGCTGTCTGCTGCTGCTGTCAAAATCTATCCTCTGCAGGAACTTTGTGCCGACCGGCAGTGTATAGTGCCGACCGGCACTGTATTTGTGCCGATAAACACCACAAGCAGCCGATGGTCAAATGAAGCATCCGGTGATCTATCCCCTCAGCCGGTGGTGTTCAGCAGTATGCAAGGAAGGTGTTCTAGGACTTTGGGAATTTTTGGAAAGACAGAGCAGTAAAAACAGAGGCAGCAATGCTAGGGTGTGGCTTTTCCGGGCAAGCAGGACCGAGCATGCATCATCCACGCGCATCCCGAGGCAGGGCTGTGGCCCCACTTTTTATTCTGTATTTAGTTATTCAATAGTTAGAAATTCTGTAATAATTTATTTATTCATTTATTTTTGGACTGTATTATTATTTTGGTCCCTCCGAGTGAGGGCGCAAGTGTAATAAGTGTGTGTGAGTGGGTGTATGTCTTCCAATCCCCATTTCTTTCTCCCTTTTATTTACCCGCTTATGTTGGTAGATTAGGGCACATTCAAATTAGCATACCTTATGCAACGCATGTGTGCATTCATGCATTTGTTTACATGCATCGGGCTCGGCACATCATGCAAACTGCATCGTACTTTCAATTCCGAAATTGAATACGTGCTATGTGATAGCATTTCATATGCCATGCTTAGGATAGCCGAGCCTGTCTAACTGCATTCTTGCCTGTGTTGCATTAGCCATTTAATATGAACTAGGTCATGCATTGTTTTGCTAACTAGTTTACTGTTTTGGCACGGAGTACTAGGTGAGCTTTTATGCTTTAGCATATCACATGTGTGTGAGTGTTGATATTATAGCATGACTACCATGAGGCTAAGTGCTTATGTGATATAACTGCATGAATGCCTGTGGATGGAGGTCGAATTACCTAAATTGGGATAATACATTAAAACTGTGAGTTTCAAGCCTACTAGATAGTAGCAAAATCATCCTTTTTTAAAAAAGCCCACTCGAGGGTGGCAAAACCTGCATTTTAGCCTACTTACGAGTAGCAAACTATTTTCAAAACGAACATGTAATGTTTTATTCCAAATTAGGCGATTTGGTCTATACTTGTTTGCTGTGCGCATAACGTAGTAATTCTAGGCTAATAACCAGAATAAGAACACGTAATGTTTTCAAAATTGGATATCACGGTTAGTAGAGGCCGGTCTTCGGACCGGGCGAAAGGGGGTGCTCATAGCTGACCTTCCCCGATCATACCCAAGCTCCCGAGCCAGGACCACTTTGGTGATGACGGACATGTGGCCTTCGGCACCGAGTCAGGGTTTCCTAAATTTCCCAATTAAAAAATATTTAGGTGGCGACTCTGTAATCTGGCAAAGCAGTCCATGTTTGGCACTACTTTTCAAAAATCTGTTTTCTCAAATGATTTGCCGGATTTGGACTCTTTGGTTCAGATTTAGAACCGACACAAAAGGGAGTCCGAACTGTTAGCGCGAGGTCCCCCGCGGACGTGCTACAGGAACCTATATTGAACTTTTTCTCGTACGTCGGCTTAAGAACTTTCTAGCCGAGATCATTCATTTCAGGCCGACATGTCTTCATCCAAGAACAAGAATTCAGATCAATCTTCTTTCGCGCATGAGCTGTCATGCACCATTTTTCAACCGTTCCACAGACGCGTTTTTCCCTTATTGGTCCGTGCTGGTGTCGCGCCTGTTGGCCGTCTTTTCTCTGCTTGCGCCGTCTGACGCATGCGTTAACCCAGGTGCAATAATTGCTTTTGTTTTGCCGCCGTTTCATGTTTTGGACAAAAACGTTTGCCTCTCTCTTTCTCTTCACTTTTGCGTTTGAATATTTTACATTTTCTCTCCCTAAAGCTTTCTCTTCTTCGAATCCGCCATTGTTCTAAGCTCGAAGTTCTGAGACTGTTTCCCATCTGTCATTCCTGCGAAGCTTTTCGCTACTGTTGCATCCGTCGTCTGTCCTCGGCGAGTTTCACTCCGGCCTCACCTTATCTGGTAAGCAACTGATCTTTCTCTTTCTCAGTTCTGTTCTTGCATTTGGTTTGTGAACCATTCATCTCAATGCATCTTTCTTCATGATTCTGCACATGCTATGAACATTTGTACTGTTTTACCTCAGTTCTTGGTCTTCTTCCCTTTGTGTTCTTGAATCTGAGATTTCGTTCTTGTTTTTTGCTTTGTTGTATCTTTTCCAGATCTGTGCCCTTGATCTTTGTCTTCGTAGCTCTTAGGTTTGGGATTTGCTTATAGAACCTTTAATCTTTAGAAAAAACAGAAAACAAACTTCACCAATACATACCTAAGTTTAAGCCGAGGTCCCAACAACCTTTTAAGAACATCCTGTTTCTGTAGCCAATTATCCTTACACCAAAATCATGGGTATGTGGAGAAATAGGGTTAACACCCCAACCAAATTAGAATTTTTTAGGCAAGAATTCTCCATCCCAGCTGATGTCCATCTGAGACTAGCTGGTGATAACGACTCCATTATGCCCAAGGATGATTCCATGCCTTTTCCCGTTGTAGCCTTTGTTGAATGTGGGCTTCGGTTCCCCCTAGATCCCCTCTTTCGTGAAGTCCTTCACTACTACTCTTTGAACCCTATGCAACTCACCATCAACGCCTATAGAACGCTTAATGGTATCATAGCCTTAGCTCGGCAGGAGAACGTTAGGATCACTCTTGCCGACATCCAATATTGTTACACCATGTGCGCCCTCAACCTGAAGGAAAAAGGTTATGTTTATTACCTTAAGCCGAGGTCTACCGAATATAAGATCGTAGCCGACCTCCCAGACTCCAACAAAGGGGCTGGAGATGATTATCTCATTGCTTCTGGAAATTGGGAATTTGTCCCAGAAGAAGAAGTCCATCTCTTCCCTCTTCCTCGAACGGTCAAGGAGGGCAAGGGTAAGAGACCAGTGTCAATTACTTAGCTGTTGCTTTCTTCTATTTGTCCAATAAAATTTTATCTGTTTCTGATGTAATGTTCTGTTTTGCAGACGTTCGCAAGCCTCCCAAGGATTTTCGCCAGTCTTATTTCCTTGGCAAGGATCTTAAGAAGCTTCTGGACCTTCCCATCCAAAAGCGCAAGGCTCCACTCCTGCTGAACTTCATCCCCTCCTACAAATCCACCTTGCCCGACGTTCCAAGGAGGAAGAAAAAGAGCTCCTCCTCTCTTACTGTAGTCACTCAAACTGCATCCACATCTCGGACTGATCAAGGTTCAACTTCTGATCCAGCCGATCAACCTTCCACCTCTGCACCATACTTGGTACCAATTTCTGAAAGAAAGCGTCGGCGACGACTGGTAAAAACTGCCGAAATGGTTCGCCCGAAGCCAGTCGTGCAGGATCTTTTGGCCGACCTTCCAACCGACGTAGATGCTGTACTATCCCAAATGGTGCCTCCGCCAAAACCAAAAAGAATCAAGAAGGCCCAGCCGAAGTCCAAGGCTGCTAAGGCCGAGGATGAAGATGCTGTGCCCATCTCAAAGTTAGCCGAGAGCAAGAAGACCACTTCTGCACCCGCCAAAAGACATGCTGAAGCCCAGCCATCGGGGTCCACTCAGCAAAAAAGGCCGAGGTCATTGTCCGCGACAACTTCGGGATCCAGGGTTCCCAAAGTTCCCTGGGAGCCCAAAATTACACTTGAAAACAGGTCAATCTATGCCAACGAAAGTGCCGACGATGTGAACATCGGCGTGGCACTTAGTACTGCAGTTCTTCTTGAGGGCGATCTTGAGCGTAATGCCAAGATGAGTGAATTTCAGAACTACACCCTCATACTTCAGCGATCCGTTCAAGTAAGCCTCTGAATTTTTATAACTTGTCTTCATGCCACTTTCTTCATACTTGTTAGGTTCTGTAACATTTTGTAATAACTTTTGCCTTGTATTCTTTCAGGCCATGCAACATGCCCACTCCTTCTCCTTGCAAGCATTTGAAACGAAGGAGAAATTGTCCGAGATGGAGAAGGAGTGCGCTGCCCTTCAGAAACAGAACAAGAGTCTTAAAAATAAAATGAAGACTCTGGAAGACCAAGCTGAGGCAGCAACTAAAGATAAACAAATAGCTGATGAGAAGGCTGAGGCTGCTGAAGCCATTAAAACAGTTGTTGTGGCTCAGCAGAAAGAGGCCGAGGAAAAAGCAGCCCAAGCCGAAAAGGAACTGCAAGATGCCCTGGCCACCAAAGAAGCCGAAATCAAGGCTGCAGATGAAAAGGCCTACAACCAGGGTATTGCCGACGTCACTGAAGACTACAAGCTTCAAGTCAGGCAGGCATGCAACAGGGGATTTTCCCTTGGCTGGATGTCCCTGGCCAAAAAGCTGAACATCCCAGACGATTCGCCATGGCGCAAGGCCGATGCTATCCCTTTGCCTTTTCCTCCTCCTTCTCCAAGCCAAGCTGAAGAAGAAGTTGATTCTGAAACCGAGGTTGAAGATGAGGATGAGGAAAACAAAGATAACGAGGCCTTGGTGAGGAAGTCCAAATCTCCTCCTAAGGGTGATCAAGTTTTGGACTTGACCCAGAACGAAGATCTTGAAGAGGCGCCCAAGGAAGCTGACGTGGGCAAGTTATCCTCTGACCTTCTCTTGGCTGAGAGAAGTGTTGAGAAGACTTTGGCCGAGATTGATGCCGAAATTGCGGCTGATAAGGAGGCCGAGGTCGTGGTGGAAAAGCATGCTGAGGTTGCGGCAGAAAAAGATGTCGAGGTTGTTCTTCAAGAGCCCTCCGAGGTCCCAGCCCAACCTGCTGTTGAAGCTTGACGAAACTTAGCTTTTTTTCTTTTTTTTGTACTTTGTTTCTTTTCTTTGCTCTTGTTAATGTTCCCTGAACAATGTAAGCTTCTTCTTTATGGCCGATGTGCTTTTCTTTGTTGCTTTAGAACAATTTACTTCTGCTAGGCCATTGTGCCTCCTTTATATACAACTGTTTCTCTTTGAATGCTGTAGTCTTTAATTTTTCTTCATTGCTTCTGTTTGATTCTATACTTAGAATATTTTGCATGATTTACATAATTCTTCCTTCGCTTAATCTCCTCGGGGTTACATACCTCGGGTATGTTTACCTGAAGATTTACCTCGGCTCGGACTTCACCTGTAAACTTTCCATAAACTTCAACAAGTATAAAGCATATAAACTTAATTTAACTTCATCTTGTAAATTGCTACAAATTTCAACAAGTGAAGATAAACAATTATATCGGCTTAATTTTAACTTGTAAATTGCTACAAATTTCAACAAGTAAAGATAAGGAATTTATCTCAGCTTAACTTTAACTTGTAAATTGCTACAAATTTCAACAAGTAAAGATAAGAAATTTATCTCGGCTTAACTTTAACTTGTAAATTGCTACAAATTTCAACAAGTAAAGATAAGGAATTTATCTCGGCTTAACTTTAACTTGTAAATTGCTACAAATTTCAACAAGTAAAGATAAGGAATTTATCTCAGCTTAACTTTAACTTGTAAATTGCTACAAATTTCAACAAGTAAAGATAAGGAATTTATCTCAGCTTAACTATGTTTAAACATAATCTCGGCTTAACTTCGGCTAAGCATTACTAACGTCTTCTCTCTGCCCCCAATGTGAACCTAAGTTCCACTTGGGTTCTCATTATTCAAAAAACAACATCATGCATAGTTTTATAAGTTCTGAAAAATTCTGCTAAGATTTTATTGATCATATCGGCAAAAAATCAAAGAACATCTAATGATAGAAAAACTTTAAATTACAAGTGTTCCATGGTTTAGGAAATGCTTTACCCTCATTATCTTCGAGCCGATACACCCCATTTCCTAACACCGAAGTAATTCTGTAGGGTCCTTCCCAGTTTGGGCCAAGCTTGCCCTCTCTGGGATCCTTCTTATTGCCGACGACTTTTCTCAAGACTAAGTCGTTGACTTGAAAATCCCTTGGATTGACCTTCTTGTTGTAAGCTTTGGCAAGCTGTTGCTGGTATGCTGCAAGCTGGATTGCAGCTTTCTCTCTTCTTTCTTCCAGTAGATCCAGATCTCGGGCTAAAAGCACATCATTGGACCCATTCTCAACTCCCTGTGTTCTGATCCCTGGGATGCCGATCTCCAATGGAATGACTGCTTCTGTGCCATAAGCCATGGCAAAGGGGGATTCCCCTGTTGATCTTCTCGGCGTAGTGCGATATGCCCAGAGCACGTTGGGCAATTCGTCTACCCACTTTCCTTTTGCTGCCTGCAGCCTCTTCTTTATTCCATCCAGAATGACTTTGTTTGATGCTTCGGCTTGCCCATTACTTTGGGGAAAGCTTGGTGTTGAAAAGTAATTCTTTATCTTGAACTTTGCGCAAAAATTCTTGATGAGTTTGCTGTCAAACTGTGTTCCGTTGTCGGCAACGATTGCTCTTGGAATCCCAAATCTGGTGATGATGTTTTTCCAAATGAAGTTCTTCACATCCACATCTCGGATTTTGGCAAGAGGCTCTGCTTCTATCCATTTTGTGAAGTAGTCTGTTGCTACCAGTAGGTACTTCCGTTGCCCAGTTGCTTGGGGCAATTGTCCAACGAGATCCATGCCCCATTGGGCAAATGGCCAAGGGCTGGAAACCGGGTTCAGGTCAGCAGCTGGCTGATGTATCAACGGTGCAAACCTCTGGCATTGTTCACACTTCTTCACATAGGCTTCTACATCTTTTTGCATATAGGGCCACCAATACCCCTGGGTAATGGCCCTGTGAGCTAACGATCTGCCCCCTGCGTGGCTTCCACAAACTCCTTCATGAATTTCATATAAAAAGTCCTCGACCTGAAGACGGTGTACATACCTTAAAAGAGGTCCAGTGAAGGATCTTCTGTAGAGATGTCCTTCTGCTGTCAGGCTGAATCTTGCCGACTTCAATCTGACCTTGTGTGCTTCCTTTCGATCTTCTGGCAGCTTGCCCTCTTTCAGGAATGCAACAATTGCATCCATCCAGCTTGGTCCCATGTCCACACATAATGCTTCTTGCATTGTGTGTGGTGACTCTATGCTCGGGCCTGATAGGTAATCGATCATTATTGTCCTCGTCTTTCCGGTTTGCATTGAGCTTGCTAAATTGGCCAACGCGTCGGCGTGGTTGTTATCGTCTCGACTAACCTGAAGAAGTCGGCAGTTTTGAAACCTGTCTGCCAGCCTGATGACTTCTTTTGCGTATGCCGACATCCTTTCATCTCGGGCAGCAAACTCTCCTGTAGTTTGATTCACTATAAGTTGTGAGTCACAAAATACTATTACCTCATCTGCCTCTGCTGCTACTGCCAGCTTCAGTCCAGCAATCAATGCTTCATACTCTGCCTCATTGTTCGAGGCTTTGAACCCCAGTCGAATAGACTGCTCCAATATCTCCCCATCGGGGGAAATTAACACTACTCCTGCCCCTGCCCCCTGCCGGTTTGAGCTCCCATCAACAAAAAGTTAAAAGGAATCGCCGATGTAAATGCTGCAGGGTCTAAGTTTTTCCTTCCTTGGTTCTTTAGCCTTTGGCTGGGCTTCTCCTTCCTTGTTTGGACATCGTTCATCTCGGCTCAACGGAGCCCGATGTTCGATGTATTCTGGCGAGAACTCGGCCACGAAGTCGGCCAAGACTTGGCCCTTAATTGCTGTTCTCGACCTGAACTCCAGGTCATATTGGCCCAAAACTACGGCCCATCTTGCGATTCTTCCAGTCAAGTCTCCTTGTTGCAACAAGGATTTTAGTGGGTGCTCTGTCAGAACCACTATCTTGTGAGCTTGAAAATAATGGTTTAGCTTCTTTGAGGCCATTACCAAGGCCAGCATCAATTTCTCCAGTGGTAGATACCTTGTTTCTGCATCGGCCAAGGTTTTACTTACATAGTAAACAGCCTTCTGCTCTCCCTTTTCTTCTCGGATTATCACAGCACTTACTGCATGCTCTGAAACTGCTAAGTATAAAAACAGTTCCTTCCCAGGTTGAGGTGTTGAGAGGACTGGAGCCGAGGTAAGATATTTCTTCAGGTCGGCCAAAGCAGCCTCACATTCCTCTGTCCATAGAAAATCCGTGGCCTTTCTCACCAGATTGAAAAAAGGTTTACATTTGTCCGAACTTCGGCTTATGAACCTGTTTAGGGCTGCGGCCCTTCCAGTAAGCATTTGAACCTGTTTAGCCGATGTCGGACTCTGTAATTCCAGAATGGCCTTGATCTGATCTGGTCTAGCTTCAATGCCCCTTCTAGTCACCAGGTATCCCAAGAACTTACCGGATCCGACTCCAAACGCGCATTTCGATGCGTTTAGTCGGAGCCGATATGTTTTGAGTATGTTAAAGACCTCTTCTAGGTCAGTAAGATGATCCTTTAGTTCCTTGGTCTTCACGACCATATCATCAATGTAGACTTCTACAGTTCGGCCAATCAAGTGTTTGTACATCTTGGTTACCAGCCTTTGGTAAGTTGCTCCTGCGTTCTTCAACCCAAAAGGCATGACTCTGTAACAATACAGACCTTTGGGAGTGATAAACGCTGTCTTCTCCTCATCCGGGGGGTACATAGCTATCTGGTGATACCCCCTATATGCGTTCAAGAAGCTCATCCTTCCATGTCCAGATGTGGCGTCCACCAACTGGTCGATCTTTGGCAGAGGGAAGCTGTCTTTGGGACAAGCTTTGTTCAAATTTGTAAAATCTACACAGACCCTCCACTTGCCATTCTTCTTCTTTACTACCACGGTGTTTGATAACTATGTCGGATAATTGGCTTCTCTGATGGCCCTGGCCTCTAGAAGTCTGTCTACTTCCTCTTCCACTGCTTCGATGTGCATCAACGTCGGTCTTCTGGCTCGTTGTATCACAGGTTTGGCCGACCTGTCAACGTTAAGTCTGTGACATGTGACCTCGGGGTCAATGCCAGGCATTTCATATGGTGTCCAGGCGAACACCTCAATATTTTTCCTCAGAAAGACTTCCAGCTCCCTTTCCTCTTCTTCGGATAACCCTGTGCCGAGAAGAAAGAAGCGTTCTTCATCGTCCTCCTGGACGAGGATTTTCTTCAGTGGTTCTTCACTTTTCTCGGTCGGCTCCTTGCCGACATCATCTAGGACCTTCATGTCCTCTTTTTCAACTTCTGCTTCCTCTGGTTCCCGAATGCTGCAGGTTAATTTCATTGCTGCCATGGAGCAATTTTTCGCCTGCAACTGATCTCCTCTGACTTCCTCAATGCCATGTTCTGTTGGGAACCGTAGCAGTTGATGCAATGTTGAGGGAACTGCCCCCATTGCATGCAGCCACGGCCTCCCCAGGATGATGTTGTAAGGCGAGGGCGTATCAATCACAATGAATTCTATCTTGATCTTCTTCGTGCCAGCTTGTACCTCCAAGCTTGTTGCGCCTAAAGGCCATGTCGGCGTTCTATTGAAGCCGACCATCGGGCCGTTTGACTGCACCATGTCATCGGGGTGAAGGCCTAACTCCTTGTAACATCTGATATACATGATGTCACAAGAGCTGCCTTGATCAATCAGGATGCGTTTCACCTGGCACTTCCCAACCTGGAGGGATACTACCAAGGCATCATTGTGCGGGTGCTGAACCATATCAAGGTCGGCTTCTGTGAAGGCTATCATCGGTCCTTGGCAATCTTCAGGCCGAGGTCTTTTCAGTCCGACCTGGTTGACGTGCTGCAGGTGTTTTACCCTCTGTGTCTCCCCCCGTATGTTGTTTTCATTCACCTTTGAGTGGATCACATTAACCACCCGAGGTCCACCTGCCTGTGGTTGCTGCGCTGGGGGAGGCGGGGCTGCTGGCGCTTGAGGCAATCGTGCCTGTTCTTCCCTTGTTTTGGCTTCGTCCACAAGGTCTCTTAGATGGCCTTGCCTCACCAAATCTTCTAAGTGTGTTTTAAGGGCTCTGCAACCCTGAGTTGGGTGCCCTTCCTCATTGTGCTAAGCACAACGCCTACCAAGGTTTCTCCCCATAAATTCTCCTGGTGCTCTTGCCGGCGCCCTGAAGTAGGGCTGATTTCGAATTTGATCCAGGACTTTGTGGACCGAAATTCGGAACACCGTCGTCACTGCCTGTTTAGCCCTCAACTCTGTCTCCTGTTTGTTGGGTCCATTATTACCTCGGCCTCGCTTCGGCGGGCCGTTGCCTTTTTCTGGCCTCGTCTCCTTATTCCCCGACGTATCTTCCTCGGCTCTGGCATACTTCTCGATTCTCGCCATGAGCTCTTCCATGCTCTTTGGTAGGGTTTTTGCCAAAGACTTCCGCAGTGAACAGTCATCCTTCAGGCCGTTCTTGAAAGACACGACCGCCACCTCCTGGTTGCATTCAGGTATTCGATTGAACACCTCATAGTACCTCTTTGCATAGGCCCTAAGGCTTTCATCTTTGCCAATTTTTAGGGCCATCAATGCATCCACCCTCAATGGCTGCAGTTTGTTTGTTATGAACCTGGCCACAAACATCTCGGCCAGGCCTTCCCAGCTCTTCATGCTGCCCTTCGGTAATTTGTGGAACCAATCTGATGCAATCTCCCCGAAGGATGAAGGGAACACTTTGCAGAGCAACGGCTCGTTCCCACTGTATAATGCCATTGAATTCAAAAATAATCCAACATGGAAGTTAAGGTCTGACTTACCATCATATATCTGGAACCTCGGCATACTGAATCTTTTCGGCGCGACGAATTTGTCCAATTCCATCGAGAATGGCGTCCTCGGCTTAACCGGGGAGGTTACTTCGGCTCCGGCATTCTCCTGCTTCCTCTTGAGGTAATCTCTCAAGTCCTCTTTACTTCTCCCTGCAGCCCGGCTGTCATTGGACTTCAGCCTTTTCGGTGCACTACTCTCGGCCTTATGGTGGCCCCTTTTCGATCCTTCTCCGCAGGACGCATCGAAACACAATATCCGCCCTGGAACATGCCGATGTTCTTTGGGGTCTGCTTCCTTCTCGCGATATGTCCTTCGGGACTCTTCTCTTCTCGGCTCTTCTCGGTCGACTTCCCTGGAGTTTCGGTGAGAGTGCCTTTCACTCCTCGTGTGTTGAGGGGCTTCGGGGATTTCTTTCTGCCCCTTCTTCTGGGTGTTTGTTGCTGGCATTGGTGTGTCCTGTAGCGGGTATGGCGGCTGCATGACATTATTTTGCATCATGAAGTTGACGACCGATTGAAGGTCTGCCAACTTGTTTGACATCTCCTTTACTTCTTCATCCCTCCTCAGACATCTGTCTTTCCAGATCTGGAGGTTGTCCTCGTTATAGTACTTGCCCTGGTCCGCTTTCTTTGATGTGTCGCCATCTTGGCTGACACCTTTCTCTGCGTGATTCTGATCACAAGCTTCTTCGTTGTGGTCTCCTCCTTCAGCGTTAGGGTCGACGGGTCTTCCACTCCCAGCTGGAGTGTCGTCCCCAATCTTTTCCTTCTGCGTGTTACTAGCCATCTACTCTTCTTTCGTTCCCACAGACGGCGCCAAATTATGTGAGTCAATTTCCGATCACACTGCCCTCCTTAGTAATCCAGCTGTAGAACACAAGCAGAATAGATGGCACCCTGTAATCTGCACAGAAAGAAAAGGCTCCGGCGGTGGTTCTTCCACCCGGGGGCACTCCGACGATCAAATCAGTATCTCTCAAAGATAATATCAGTGCTTAAATTACTGCTCAAGCCTACAAATTGCGTACCTTAGACCCGCCGGGGGTGCCCTTCTTTTATAGTCTCTCTCTATCCTAGTCCCACTAGAAGTCTCATTTCTATGGACTCTCATTCAGTACTTACTCTGGACTCTTCAAGAGATAAGGATAGACTCCCTAAGAATACTATCCTTATCCATCTTGAAGTCTTTCTTCATTCTAGGACTCTTGCCCCTTTTCTGATCATCTCGGATTCCGATATCTTCTGAGGAAACCTCGGACTCCTGTATTCTCGCAGATAACCTCGGCAACTCCGCGATAACCTCGACGTAACTACCATAACACGTGGCACCTCGGCTGACACTTCGGTGCCACCTCGGCCACGTGTTGGCACTTAGAAAATACATCCCCACACTATGTAAACAACATACTATAATAGAAGAATAGATTGATTGTTACCTTAGAGCTGTTGAGCCACAAAGTGCTAGAAGTTTCTTTCTCTCCCTCTCTCTTTTCTATATCTTGCTCTCTCTCCTTCCCTCACTCTCACGACTGCTGTGACACGAATAAGAGGACTTAGGGTTTTTATTTTATTTTTTTTTATACATAACATAAAAGACTCCAAATAATTATTGTTTGTTTTATTTTATTTTCTTATCCATTTAAATAAAATACAACTATTATTAGATCAAAATAGACTTACTAATTTGTCCTATATTTTTTTTAATAATAATCTTGCCTCAAAATTAAAGACTTTCATCGTAAATTTATTTTAGGTTTAAAATTAGTTAAAAGACCGTTCAATAATATTTAATTTGCACCTTAATATTCACAAGCAAAATATTTGAGGTTTATAAAATTATTATTACTTAATTATTTATTTTTATTTTTATATTTGGGTTCTTACAATCTCTCCTCTCTACGAAATTCTGGTACCACATGAAAGCTTCACCAATATCAATTAGAACAATGTTAAACTAATCTTTGGTCATGGCAATGAGGTAAAAATAGTTTAGCATTAAGAGTATGTTGATTGAAGAACAAGCTTGACTTCCTATTTACCTGACAAAAGGATGCAATCATTGTAGACAAAACTAATGGACATACAGAAAATCGTATTGACCAACAACAAAACAAATATTAAAAAAGAAAACACCGAAAAAAGAAAGAGAAAAAAAGAAAGACTATCAACTTGAAAAATGCTACTCATTTTCCTTTTCTCTTTTCCCCTTCTATTTCTTTCGTGTAAGAAAATTAACAACTTGTCCCTTCTTTTCATATTACCTTCCCACTCTTTAATAACTAACTAAAATTTCATTAATTTCCGTGTTAAAGTTGAAATTGAAATCAATGGTTATCCATGCAGTAACTGAGTGCGATCTACACACACAAATGGGAAGCTGGGAAGCTTCAAGTTAAAACTATTAATTGAGACCCAAACATGCCTGCACACAAAATGCAATTAGGAGATGCCAACACAATCAATATGAACTAGGCTTGTTTTATTTCCCTTTTCTCTTGCGATTCTGTCATTGTATTTTCATTTATTTATTTTGGAAAGACAAAAAAATTAAATCCCAATGAACTATAGTTTGTAAGCTCTTTGAAAATGACTAATGTACACATTAGCCAAAGAAAAGATTCATTCACTATCTTCACTTCTATTTTATGTTATTTTTTAGTGTCATGCAAGGCTCTTGTGTGATATTAGATAGAGGAGCAAAATTAAACTCACTTCACCGTTTTTAAATTTCATCTATATTTTTTTCTTCTAAATTGCAAATTATGTTACTTTCCCCCCTCATTATATGTGAAATACAAATGTTGCATTATTCACATACAATTTAGTTGATAGTTAGACTTTTTGGAGACTTTTCTGTTTTTATATTATCTTCTAGGTGTGTGGATACATATATATATATATATATATTAATGAAGAATGTGATTGACTTAAATCCATCTCTTTGTTAACAATTGTGAAGGAGTTAATGATTCAATTAATAAATAAATGCTATATCTGTTATTGCTTGCCAGTGGTCGTGCTAGCTATCTTTTGTTAGATAATTTTGGTTTCTTAATTTGTTACCTATTGCTCTAATCCAAATGAAATTTGTGTGATGATGTTTTTCTATGGTAAATGCTTCTTGTGCTTGCAGTACAAGGATTCATCTGAGTTCCAAGGATGCATTTTCTCTAGCTTAAGTTTGTGCCTAGTTATTTGCCATATTAATTGTGACTAGTTGGAAAGCAGAGTACAAAATTCATTTTACAAAGGATTGTGCAGCACTTATAGTAAATATAAGCTACTATTAATGTCACGACCCCAACCCGCCCCTAGTAGGATGGTGCCGTGATGGCCAGTAATCCGAGATTACCGAAGGCCAACTTGCAAAATCACACACAATCAGAGTATACATATGGGGCTATCAAGAGCGGAAGCAATAACTTAAAATACAAGTGGTCCATAAGAGCTGTGCATAAGTCAAATGAAATGGCATACATCGTTACATAACTTTACAACTTATAGAATATACGTTACATCTTGACAAAAGGGGCTTCTCAAGCCGACATAAACAAAACACAATGTATACAAGTCAAGAAACATCGTCCACAGAACTGCCGACGTCATTACAAGACTGCCGACCTAAACACAAAATGCCGACATAAATATAATACAGGAAGTACAAGGTTCAAAACATAATCTTCACAGTTGCCGACATCCTTGATGCCGACCTAACATGCATACAAAACGTCGGCACAGAACACACACCTCGGCGTAGCCGACTTCTAGCTTGGAACCTACATATATATACAGAGAGGGTGAGTCTGGAAACTCAGTGAATGGTACAAGTAATAAAGGGGTTAAATGAATGATATCCGAGGTCCTTGCAAAACATACATATCATAGCTTATTCAAAACATGTACTTGGCATAACTTGTACAAAACATATTCTTAGCATATCTTGTATCAAAACGTGTATTTGAACTTATAGCATACTTGGCAAAACATACCCACCCGTTCACAGACCGTCGGTGGCAAAACAAGGCAACATACCCACCCGTTCATAGACCGTCGGTGGGGCCATCCGTATCCTAGACCGTCGATGGCAAATCCACTCGTTCATAGACCGTCAGTGGAGGCTATCCGTTCATAGACCGTCGATAGCAAATTAGACAAATCCACCCGTTCATAGACCGTCGGTGGTGACTATCCGTTCATAGACCGTCGATAGCAAATTAGACAAATCCACCCGTTCATAGACCGTCGGTGGTGGCTATCCGTTCATAGACCGTCGATAGCAAATTAGACAAATCCACCCGTTCATAGACCGTCGGTGGTGGCTATCCGTTCATAGACCGTCGATAGCCGAGCTCAAAACTTGCTTACTAACTTATCGAAACATACGTCGAACTGAACACATCAAACTTGGCCTTACGAAACATATGTGCTACTAAAGTTTAAGGTCCCCTAGCACGCACGGACTTGTGCCACTTATGCTTAAAGTCCCCTGGCACGTACGGACTTAACTTAAAACGTCATCAAAACAGAGCTTGAACTTGATATACCAAAATAGGGATAATCATTCATGCTTACCAAATACTTTTCAAGACAAAGCAAAGTAAAACTTATCAAAACGTTAGAACATAGCTTTATTAAAGGTACCACTCACCTAGTTCTTGGGACGTCGGGGTCAAAGCAAAGGTCCAAGTCCTACAAACACATGGCAAAGTCTACTAAACACACTTCTCAAACAAGTCTCACATACATGTAAATGATCTCGGAAAACATGCTGGAAGTCAAAACACTATTATACATGTCAATGAGACATGCTGGGCACCAACCAGGTCTTTGCCGAGGTCCCACACCTCCTGGCCGAGGTGTGGTCACCTAGGCTTCGGCGTGCGGCTGCATGCCGAGGTTCAAACAAGACAAGTGCAAGTGATCATGCAAGGTAGGCCAAGGTGAGATACGATGCTTGGCCTAAGTGTAAGGTCTAGGTAAGAATGATCTCGGCGACTACACTTCGGGAAGTGAAGTCTGGAAATCTGGGTTTCCACCCGTGAAGAACATGAAGAACATGAACATGAAGAACATGAGTATGATGAATGCCAAAATCATAACTTGCTTATACAAAATCTGGGTTTTCATGCTATGAGTTCGAAAACATAGACCTGGGCACCCATACTTGAAGATCATATGAAAACAAACATGAAAACATGAATCTTGGCATGAGCTTTCGGATCAAAACATAGCTTTTCTTGAAGAACACATGAATACCATTTTCTCTTTCTAAAAACCGAACTTCAAAACAATGCATGGCTTTCAAAACATATTCAATCATGAAATGCAATAACATAAACATAAAGAACGACATGAGCAAATCAAGAATCTAACCTTAGAACACGAATCTAACGGTTTGATCTCTAGGAATCAAGCTTGGATCACTACTCCCTCTCTAGAACTCTTCTTCCTCTCTTCTAGAGCTTCTCTCTCTACCTTAGAACAAAACATAACAAATGATAGATTTCTCTCTCTACCGGCTGACTTAACACTCTCCTCGGACACGTGGCGTCACCGGGTTGGTTCTCTTCAAAAAGGTGATAGATTGACAAGACAGGTGTCAGGCAAAGCGTATTCAACAAGCTTGGTGGCAAGGGAACCTCGGCAAGTGATGACATCGGCCAAAGACAAGACATCGGCGAACAAAGGGTAATGACTTCGGCTAAAGACAAAACTCCGGCTAAGGACAAGACTTCGGCAAGTCAAGGAACAATGATCTCGGCTAGGAAGGACAACACTTGACTAAGCTGTGCCACACCTTGGCCTAGATGTGCCACACCTCGGTCTAGGTCATACCACTCCCGGACAAGATCACCTCGGTACAAAGATGACATCTCGGCCTAGATAATACACATCTCGGCCTTGGCGACACACACCTCGGCCCAGATGATAATCATCTCGGCCAATATGCCAGGACAAAGGTGGAGGTCAACAAAGTGGTGCCAAGATGATTCTGGACTGAAGGTGACCTCGGCTTGGAAATGATCTAGGCTTAGCATGACTTAGTCTTAACTTAACTTAGGCTTAACAATACAAGGGAGGAACAAGGCATACATATACACTTAGGCAAATCATATACGTACAAAACATGGCAAGATTCATGAATATTAACTTAACAAAGCATGGTTATGCAGTGCACATGAACATGACTATGGTATGAAATGTGGGTCCTTACAATTAAAATGCATATTTGTCTATTTAGAAAGATCATGAAGAAACATAATACGATCACTTGCAGCCATTTATGCCCACATACCACCTGTAGAAATTTATTCTTTGCCTAATTCTTATCAACTCTTAATTTCAACAGTATTTCTATGAAACCAAGTTCTTAGATTATTAATTAACCATTACTTTCCGACTAACACAATTAAAGACTTCTGAAGATATTTGGAGCAAATCATGGTAACATATTCCTTGGGCTCATGTTGAAAGTAAGTTCTCTCATGGGCATATTGTCAAGCATATGGTGTGCAAGTTATATTCTAACAGACACCGGGTGAATACCATATAAAATCAATACAAACATCAGCAAACCAAGGAAGCTGAAAACCATGAGTAGTGCCCACATCATGTGCCCCTCCAGATTGTGCACCGTGAATTCCAAATTGGAAACAAGGTTTGGGAGTTGATCTCTTGGACACTGAATTCCAAACTGTAGACATATATATGATTCCAAATTGAAGCTAGAGTCCACTGCTTTGCAAGACACAGATATAGGCTGCAAGCTCTATTAGTCCACCGCTTTGCAGGATAGAGATATAGGCTCCAACCTCGGTTAACCCAGAATTATGATAGAAAAAGCAGGGCAAATTAGAGAATTTGCTGTTAGATTCGCAACACCTGCTTGCTTCCATTCTTTTATATAACTAGAACAGCAAGTAGTTCTAATAATGGGTAGCTCAATCACACACACAAAATTTATGCAACTGATTTTTATTTCTCTTATCTTCTGGGAAAATTGTCAAACAGACGTTGTGCAAGGTGTATCCATGCAGAGAAAATCAGCAACACAACAAAGAATCATACACACAGCAACAGGTAGCAGATTGATACCAAATCAAAAACGGCAAAAGAACAGAGAATGCAAAACTCAAAAACAAAACGCAAAGTAACAGATTGTACGAATCCAAAGAGAAAATTACATACCCTGCGGTTTAGGGAACGACTTTGGTTACTGACTTCAACCAACTGATATTTGCAGGCTTACATGGAATTTTGCGCACCCAGAACAGTGCCGATCACACCGCCATGGACGAGCAGATGTTGGACAATTGAGGGTTAGATTCACAATTGCGTTTTGACGCTTTTATATATAGATTTAGATTTAGATTTAGGTTTAGATTTAGATTATATATATTTTTTGTAGTATAGTTTGCAATTTGAATTTATATACATTTTATATATTGGAATTTCACTTCACTTCGTATTTTTAGTAAAGACTTTAAACAATTGGTAAAAAAATTGCAATCATAAGAATCAAAGAGAAAAGGGGAAAATACATTGACACCCCTAACATTTGGCCTGATTACATACCAACTATTAACGTTTTAGAAATTATATTTCTACCATTGTTACTAATAGTTTCATTTCACAAATCCCCTTACCGTGAAGTAGACATTAGACTTATTAGAAAAATCTTAATAACATAAGTAAAAAAAAAGTGTAAAAGACTGATTTGCCCTTTGGAGCTTTAAAAAATTTTGTAGCCTTATACCCTATTTAAAATTAGCAATATATAAAAAACAAAGGTCCAATCACAACAGACGCCACCATTTCACTTGCATTTGCATTTGCAATCCATTTGCTCACCAAATATGGCTTGTGGTAGGTAAAAAGCACAAAAGGGTATTATTCACCATGTTTGGTTTTAGAAATTTGAGTCCACTTTTTAAAAAAATTGAGTTCTTTTTGTGTTTTTTTTAATTTTTATAATATTTTACATAAATTTTTTATTTTTTAGATATACCTAATCTAAATATGTTTAAAAAGCATAATCTTTGCAGGGAAAAAAGAAAAAAAAAATTCAAAAAATTCACCAAATACAATAATAATAATAATAATAATAATAATAATAATAATAATAATAATAATAATAATAATAATAATAATAATAATCAATACATTTTTTGAATTTTGTTGTATTCAATGAATTTTTTTAAAAAAAATTCGTACAACTTTTTTACTTTTTAAGTAGATTAAGATTAAGTGGATCTAAAAAATTAAAATACTTTAAAATATCATTAAAAATGTAAAAATATGAATTAAAACCTAGAAAATTATCTTTGAAAGCTCAAAACCAAACAAGGTGATTGCCGTTTCTCTGAAATGACATAAACAAAATATCTATATTTTTTTAATTAGTTTCTACATATAAAGGTTTAGGGCAAAAATGTCATTTTATCCCAACATTAACTCCGTCAAAATAATTGCACTGACAGGGGGGTCAGTGTAGTGTAATGTCCTAAATGTAAGGAAAAATCTGTATTAAATTCAAACTTCAGGGGTTGTTAGTGTAATTTAGCCAAGAGAAAATTGAATTTTACATTAAAAAATTACAATAGAAAAAGTAATCAGTATTATTTGAAATAATATTTAAATTAAAAAAAAAAAATTTATTAAGATTTTGCCTTACTCCTCGTCAAAGAATAACCCAACCGTGCTTTATTATCCATTACGTTAACACATTTTTTTTTATCAACAAAAATTAATTATTAGTTATTAGATTACCACTCATGGAAGTTAACCTTCCCACCAATGCAAAACACCAAGTGCTTGCATTCTAATTAATCTCCGCCAATACATTAACACTTAACAACAATAATAGTATATAAACAAGTGTAAATACTAAGGGCAAGTTTGGGAAGTTCGCATAATAGCCAAAAAAAAATGTCAAAAAATTAAATAACTATACAAAAAAATTAAATATTTCATTTTCTCTTTATTTTTTACATGTTTTTTCGTTAAAAAATTAAAAAAATTCCAAACATACTAATTTTTCTTTACCTCATATGTTAGCCCCAAAAAAAAATTAAAACAAAATAAAATAGCCTATTCCCAAAACAACATTTAGTACCAAAAAAAAAAAATCAATTTGTGATCATTGTATGAGAAATCATACTCAAAATAAACCTGGATCACACACATAATATTCCTAATCATATTTATGTAATTTTTCTTTCCTTATACACGTTGCATTAACAAAAGCCTTAATTTTATTATTTTATTATAACGATATCGATATGATATTAACCCAGATTTTAATTTATTTTTTAATATGGAAGTACGACTTGTCTAATTTTCTAATTGTATGCAGGTTCTTATTCTCACCGTGTTTTTCTTGTCGTCTTCAAAGGGAACATAGATCTGCACTTTTTTTATTGAGGGAATTTTGTGATAATATTACAAATGTTTTTTAACAAAAATTCCGTAAAAAATTAGGAAAATTTTCAATTTAGTGTGAGATTTTAAAATATATATATATATACAGATAAGTGGTATATTTTAAAACACATAATTTTTGGATAGGGTCACTAATGGGTAATTTCCCAAAAAATTATGTATAATTTTAGAGTGGTGTTATTAGCACCTCACAAATTATTTTGGACCCCCTATTTTTTTGGGCCCCATGTATAAATTTTAACAACCCCGTTTTGTAGCTCAAAACTGTGAGGCTTGAATGGCCCGAGTCTAAAACGACGACGTTTTGATTTTTTTTTTTTTTTTCTCGTTTTTTCTGAAGATGAAGAACATGAAAGTGAAGAAGAGAAAGAGAAGAGGGAGCTGGAGCTGGACAACTTCATCAACAACAACATCATCATCATCATCATCAACAATTTTTTTTTTATTTTTTTTTTTTATTTTTTTATTTTTTTATTTTTTCAGATCCAAATCTACTTAGAAAGAAAAAAAAAAAAAAAAAAAAAACACAGAGTCTCAAATCTTCATCAACAACATCTTCATCAACATCATCATCATTATCATCAACAAATTTTTTTTTTTTTTTTATTTTTTTATTTTTTTATTTTTTATTTTTTTCCAGATCCTGATCTACTTAGAACCAAAAAAAAAAAAAAAAAAAAAAACAGAGTCTGAAAGAAGAGATCGGCAATACCCATCGGCGCCGCCACCATCACCATCAATCATCTTTTCTCTTCCTCTTCTCTTCTCTCCTCTCTTTTCTCTCTCTCTCTCTCACCTCTTCTCTTCCCTCTATCTATGTTCGAAAGAAAGAAAAAGAAAGGGGAAAAAAAAAATTGCCCAAAACGACGTCGTTTTGGGCAGTCAGGCCATTCAAGCCGAAAGGATTTCGAGCTACGAATCATTTTTCAAATTTTAAAACCCTCAAAATTTCTTCCCGTCCAAAAAAATACCAAAATTATCCTTGTGAAAACATTCCACCCATTGGATGCACACCCCCCCCACCCCAAAACAAACCCCTCTTCCAAAAAACCCTAACAAAATCCACTAAAAAGAAGAAGAGCCAATGTGATTACTGTCTCTACAGCCTCATCCACCATTGTCATAGTTGGTATGCTTTCTCTCTCTTTCTTTGACTCTCTTTATATATATACATAATTTCTTAGTTTTTTCGTAATAATTTCTTCTCTTGTAAAAAAAAAAAAAATTATAATAATTGGTTTGATTGGTTTTATTGGTAGATATTATAAAATTGTGAGTTCAGTAGAGAATTACGCATCAATATTATCAAAGTTACGAGATGAATGAATAACTTTTGAACTTGATAATGGATTTGGGCTACTTTTGATAACTTTTGCAAGTGTTAAAAATTTTGACCATTCAATGTGTTAAGAAATTTTCATGTTCGGATCGGCATTCCCGAACATTACTTATTTGTTCAGGAATGCCTTTCCAAACAAGTAAGTAATGTTCGGGCCTGTATTCCTGAACTTGAAAAAATGAAAACTTCTGCAAGCGTTAATAATTTTGACTATTCAATGTGTTAAGAAATTTCCATGTTCGGACCTGCATTATCGGACATTACTTATTTGTTCAGGATACTTATTTGTTTAGGAAGGCCACCCCGAACAAATAAGTAATGTTCGGACCTGTATTCTGCTAAAGGGTTGTCACTATTACCGCCGGAATATTGCCATTGCCGAAGAAGTGTAGATAGTCAAATGGTTGCCGCTATTACCACCAGAATATTGCCACCAAAGGATTTTCAAGGTTTTGAGGGTGGGTAGGTTTTGAAGGTGAGATTTGGGGAAGATGGATGGGTGGTGATGGAGGTGGATGCTCTCATAAACCCTAATTCATGATGTAGTAGGTGTATAGGTTTAATTGTGAGATGAGGTATCCCAAAATTAATGATGTCCTTTTCAATAATTTTATTTAAGATTATTATTGTAATAAAAAAATTTTTTTAATTAGGAGGTCCAAAATAATTTATGGGGTGCTAATAGCAGCACTCTAATTTTATGGTTTTTCATCTCAATCTTTGTAACGCCCAAAATGATAACAACTAACCACCTGTTGACATACGATGGAAAGAAACCCTTCATTAATTCTCGTTAACAGTACAAAAGATGTCATATGCATGTATACATTCATAAATCCTAGATCATGAATCTATAGTGTATGACATGTATGAATAACTTGAAACAGAAGGAAATACAAATAAGTTTATGCCCTAATGACTACATATTTCCAAGAAGATACTTAGTTACAACAAAAGTGAGTCAAGCTCAAAACAGGTAAAAAGTCCGAGACTTGTACAAAAGATATTTACAATAAAGATAAACAAAATGAGCATTCAGCTCCACGATCCTCCAAGCTAAGTCCTTGACGTAGGCATATCATTAGCACCTGAAAGTTGGTTTTCACATAGGGTGAGCTAAAGCCCAGTAGAGAATAATTGAACACACTATATAGCGCTTAACAACATCATGTGGTGAATGCATATGCTTGCTATTTACCAAAACATTAGACTTTCTCTTTCAAAACAATGCAATGTCATGATTATAAATTAATTCGTAAAACAATACTTTCAAATCAGAAAACAGGGCGGTGGATGCACAACATTGGGAATCTCTAAGTACATGTCTGCCAATAGGTTACACAAGTACTATCAACGTCATTTTACCAGTACTAACAAGAAGGATCAGCACCTAACTGCTGGACGAAGGACACACAGGCTAACATAAAATAACCACAGCCATACTCCCTAATCAGATTCACCAAGGTATTCACCCCTTCTTCTCAAAACAACACTTTTTCAATATATAGATATGAAACAATGTTCAATACAAGATGTATGAGTAATTGGTTTCAATTAACCTAATCATCATGCAATTTTTATAACAATTAAAGCTATTCTCCACCGATAGCCCAAAACAAATATCTCTATACAAAAGATAAATCTCCACAATAAATCATAATTTCATAATCTCAATATAGGAGTGATAATGCATATCTAACTCTACTCTCATCTTCAATAGATACATTCATTTTATCTTTTTAAAAACTCAACATCTTTCCCTTTATTCTTAGGTCAAAACCAATTATTCCCAACAAAATATCTTTTACTTTCAAAACACATTTAAAACAGAAATTTCCCATATTTCAACACCACTCAATAACATACTAATTTCCACAACATTTTCCCATTAACCCATTTGAAAACCCCTCTTTTACATTTTCAAAACCTAACCCACTAATCTTAAATTACTACACTTTTCAAGGAGCACATAACGAGGTTAAGAATCATACAAAGAGGTTGAAGAAATTCCTACCTCAAGAGTAAAAGAAGAGGAGAACAAGACCCAACTTTTGATGACGTCGAAAATGAAAAATTTCTGATTAAAATGTTCACCTTAACAAGCTCTACACTTTTCTTTAAAGCACTATGGCGGCGAGATCAACGGATATGGGTGTATTTGGGGTGTTTAGACAAGAACTAGAGAGAAAGAGTGAAGAAATTTGATAAAGTTAACTTTTAGAGAGAGAGATCAAAAAGTGACTGAAAAGATCTTTTCCCCGTACCAATATACGCACAGACTACTCGAGCGACCAAAACATTGCTCGAGCGTAAGACACAAGGAATTGCTAGAGCGAACAACTCAAGGCTCGAGTACACAATGACACCCTCTCAGTAGTTCAAACCTGCAAGAGACCGCTCAAGCGACCAACCCATGCCTCGAGCAAAAACACACTCCTTCCAAAAGTTCAGATTGCAAGCACAGACACTGGAAGGAACCAAAGACCGCTCGAGCGAACCTAAATAGGAACAAATATGAACTCTTTTGAAAAAAAAATAACTCCCAACCTGTTCAAAACACAGTCGACAACTCTAAACAACCAATCCCATACTACAACAAGATAACAAGGAGTATAAAGAACAACCACGATTACCGAATCTTGGTTCAAGGAATACAAAATAGTCGGGCTTTAACCCGAGTTGCTATAATCTTAGGGTATAAAAATGTTATAATCACATCATTTTATACGAGTTTTATGTATAAAAGTTTTGCTGACAAATCATTTTATTTTGAAAAAAGTGGCAATATGAAAAAGAATTTGTAAAAACGTAAAGGTTATCTTCATTGATTTACAATTCCCAATCTTTATTTGCTCCCACAACAACGACATAACCTGGGCGTGTGGAGCATATGACAATGGTGTACTTTTAAGTTCATAGACAAAGTGTTTGTAGATATACTTGACTGAATATTAGTCTATTCGATATTGATACCGATTGAGCTTTTGTTTGGTTATTCAAATTTGTCTCAAAATTTATTATTTTTTTGAATCAAATTATTTTGTTTCTAAATTATTAGAAACATTTTCAAATTTTTGTCTCTAAATTTTTTTTCCTGACATTTTGGGAAGATGACAAGAATCTCTAAATATTTTTTGTAACAAAATTTTTACTTTTTTATACAAAAGTTTGGTTCCTAAAACTCTTATATGTTATAGTAATTTGATTTTTAAGTCGATCGTAAATGATTATAGTGGCTTAAATTTTTATAATGTAGCCAAGTAAAATAATAGTAATTTTGGTGCTTGAAATTTTAAAAAGTTTTCAATTGTATTCAAGTTTGATTTGTTGAAATAACAAGCGATCTTGAATGCACTTTTAACAAGTTATAGTAACTTGATTCGTTTTACCCCAATATTCAAAATCTAACCATATGAAAGTACTATTTTCCACAAACTTTCTTATTGCCCAATTACAACAATTAATTAGAAAACACAAAGGAAAAAAATGCTAAGATGTAAAAGAAATTAGGCAATCAAATAATTTTTTTAAAAATTTTAGGAAAACTACCAGAAAGATTGCCTTTTCCAACAAACATGGAGTATGGGATAACCAAACCTTCATGTATGCTAAATATATTTATTTAGTGAATTTTTTTTTATCAATATTTAAAAAAAAAAAAATCACATTTAGATTTTACTAGATGAGATGGGCCTAAAAAAAATAAAAAATCAAAAAGCCAATTAAAGAAACAAAAAAAAAAAGTTAATATTTATTTTGTTGTATTGTTTTATATATATATATATAAATTCCTTCTAAATTTGACTAAATTGAAAAGTAAAAATTTTGACGTAAATTGTTAAAAATTTCCAAAAAAGTAGAAGTTTGAAAAAACAAATTTAATATATTTGCACCATACATATTTTGTCAAAATGCTAGTTTGGCAAAGTTGTTTATCTCACCAAAGGCTACATTTTAAACCGATTTCATCTCTCGGGTTTTTATCTCTCGTCTCACAACTCTTGAGGTAGGAATACTTTTACCCTTGTATATCTGTATTTTGGTTTGAATATGTGTTAATTTCATGGTATAGAAGTGTGATTGGGATTGGATGATAATGTATATATGTGGACATGAATGATGATGGTGGGTTTAGCCTTAAGATTTATAGAAAAAGTGATTAATTTTTAATGAGGAAATAGTGAACACATCTTGTATCTAGGCAAATGCAAGAATGAAATGAAAAGCCCTAATTGGCATGTAAAACCCTAATTAATGTTCATGGGTCTTGATTGGTAATAGAAGGGAAATCATAGGTAATGTGAAATGTATTGAGATTCCTTGTTTTGGAATGAAATTTGAGTTTTGATGGCTTGTTTGTTGTACACTATTGAGGTGCTCACTTGCTCGGTCGTGTGAGGATGACAAATGTAGGAATGTTTGAGGTGTCCACGTGGCCGTTTGTGTGAGAACGAAAAATGTGAAAAATTGAGTTTCCCATTGGCCATCCGTGTAAGGCCAGAGAAATGTGGAAATTAGTTAAATAATGTGCATTGGATTGTTATAGCGATCCCGGTTTCTCCTTCCTTCGTATATTGTATTCCGGACTAGGTTCCGTGGTTGTGTTGTTGTCTCATTCTCATTTCCATCCTTTACTCTTTATATTTGAGTCTTGGGTTGTGTTGGGAAAGTTTGCAACAGGTTGGTTGTGCTTTGAAACCAATGGTTGATGCCCAGAATTTGGCCTTCACGCTCGAGCGGGGCTTTTGACGCTCGAGCGGGCCCTTTGTTGTTGCTTCTCCGCTCGAGCGGGCGTTTGGACGCTCGAGCGTAAATTTCCATCTCCCAGTACTTTTGTCTGCAGGTCTTTGTATGCTCGAGCGGGAGTTTTGACGCTCGAGCGTGACCCTTTGATTTTGTTCCTCCGCTCGAGCAGGGAGTTTGACGCTCGAGCGGCGGCACTTTTGACGCTCGAGCGGGGCGACTGGTTTCTCACTTCGAGGTTACACCTTTTTGGATCACTTTTTGATTTTCTTTCTCTCTCTTACTTTCTCAAACCTAGATTTGAGAGCCTTTCTCTCTAGGTTTCGACTTCTCTCTTCAATATCACCTAGATCTATTGATCTCCTACCTTGAGCCCTTGGCAAATAGTGTGGAGTTGGTTTTGCTCTTCTTTTTGATCCGAGAATTTCTTGATTTGGAGCACTTCGGATTTCTTCATCTCCTACCTTTGGGCTCCGAATTTGAGGTAGGGATTCCTACTCATTCTTATGTGCTTTAACATAGATATTGAGTTATTTGTATAGATGGGTTGATTTGGAAAGTTAGGGTTTGAAATGTGTTATTTTTCAAAAGAGGGATTTTGTGGTCTTGACTCATAAATGTGTGGTTTGGGTCTTAAAATGGTACTATTAAAGTTATTGAAGCTATTTTGGGCCTTTGGGTCAATATTGAGGAATGGCGGAAAAAGCCCCAAAATTATTATGGCAAATTAATTCATGAAATTAATTTAGGAATTATGAAAACATGAAATTGAGTTGGAATAAATGGAATTGGCATAATATGAGATGGAATGATGGAGTTAGATTTATTAATCACTCACCCTTGAAAATATTGATAAATTTATCAGTTGATGCATTTATTATCTGTTTAGAAATAATTGCTTTAGGCTATCGGTGAAGGATAGTCTTGATTGTTGTAGACAATGCATGATGATTAGGCAAACAAAAACTAATCAATTGAATATGTCATCGAACATGACGGTTGGAATAATACATCGAATTTATGTATTGATTGATTACGTATATGATATCTGTTTATATACGTTGTGTTGTATGGGAGAAGATAGGGGATGTACTCCACGGTTTAGGGAAAGATAGGGGATGGACTCCTAAACCGGATATTGTTTGGGAGGAGATAGGGGATGGACTCCATCGATACAGCAAATAAGTGTATCTATTGTAGTATTGATATAGCAAATATGTGTATCTATATGTAGTACGAAAGTGTTTTGTTGAGACTGATACAGCAATTATGTGTATCTACTATGAAGAATGAAATGTTAATTTGAGTTGTTATCTCAATTGAAATGGAATTATTATTGATATGAAATACAATCTCATTTAAAGTATGTGGTCGAGTCCTGAGCCAGGATTATGAATTGAGGAATTGAATAAGAAATGGAAAATGGGTTGAAACATGGACACATTTGTCATGTAATTGTAATGGGTTAAGAATTTATTTATGTGAGCTAAATATTTATCCAATGCTAATATTTTAGTTATTGCTCATATTATGTTTAGCATATCTCTACTGGGTGTTGGCTCACCCTTTATGGGACACCATTTTCAAGTTCAGGTAATATGCCGTCTCTGAGGTCTTAGCTTGGATGGTTGTGGGAGTTGAAGACTCTTTTGTTTATTTTTGGTTATCTTTGTTGTATTACATGTAAATTCAAGCCACAGGCTTAATATGTATTAGAGTTGGTACTCTCTCTTTTATAACCAAGTGTTGGTTTGGAAAGTTGTAAGCCCATAGGGCATTTACTTTTGTTGTCAACATGTAATACATTCTGTAAGAATACTCTGATTTATGAAGTATGATATACCTTTCTTGTATCATGAATGTCTGTTTATGGGTTTATTTTGAGGGCGTTACAATGAAATTGGGTAATTAAATGTTCATGGGTAAGAAGTGTGGCAATGCATACTTTAAATCAAATGTTTATATATTTGGTTAAATGTATTCTCTACTAGGTAATTGCTCATTCCTATCTAACAACATTTCAAGACTTGGTGAACCGCAACCACATTAATGAAGAAGAAGTTGACCAACCCTTTTGTTTTAAACTTAAAGATCTTTTGAAGTTGTAATCTAACTGTCAAACTTTTACGTTGTTTTGGGAAATTATGGGTCCTTTTGTTTTGTTCTTTGATGGCCATGTTTAAAACTTGTAAGCCCACATAGGGCAATTGTTTTGTTTTCTCTAACTTATTGAATTGTGAACGGTTAATATGTAATTTGTAACTTTGAATTTATAGTTCAATGAGAAAGAGTAAAGTTGAGATTGGTTGTGAAATTATGTTTATTATTATATGTTCATCCCTGCTGTACTGGATAATTTACAGTTTCAAATTTGGTGGCGTTACAATATCTGCACCATACATATTGTCAAAATGCTAGTGAATATGATGGAATTGAAAATTTTAAAGCTTTTGATGATGTCAAATGCTTGCGAACTTTCTTAGAGTTTTCACCGAAAAGCTCTGTTAGACTTATTTATTTTGATGATTTATCTAATTATGTTTTTAATTTATTTGGAAGAAAAAAATAGAATCAAAATTTATTTTGATGATTTATTTGAAAGAGAAAAATAGAATCAAAATTTATTTTGATGATTTTATGTTTTAATAAAATCAAAATTTATTTTGTCCCATTATTTCTCACCTAAACTTTTATCCTAAATGTTGTTAGAATGTATTTGATATTTGATTAAATCAAGAATTCAAACAGCCCAACACAGCAGCAGGCCAAAAGATTCAAAAGGTTCAACAGGAAGATATTCAAATTTGTAATGATGGAGTAGAAGATATTCAAATTGGTAATGATGGAAGTACAACGGCTATAAACGGCTATAAATTCAAATGAATACAACGGCTATAAACGGCTATATATTCAAATGAATTACAACGGCTATAAACGACTATAAGTTTCATTATATATATCAAAGCCTCTAATGTAAATAAGTTACAAAAACCTGAAAATATTCTTTGATCTATAATCACTCACATCTATTATCAGAAATTATACACTGAGCCTTATAGCTTTAAGCCCATTATTCCTGTGTGAGGTTTACAAAAAAATCAGAGCTTCATTTTTATATCTATCTTTGAGAGATAATTCTTTTAGCTTTCTATGAAAGCAAAAAGACCTTCTTTTTAACCTTGTAAGAGTGTAGTACACTCAGTGTTCTTAACTTAGAAAGTCAGTGTAAAATCTGTGGAGGATTGCTCCATCTGTGGAAAGGCTGCTAGCACCCTGTTAAGCTAGAGTATAGTGGAAAATCTCAAATGAAGCTTGAGAACTGGACGTAGGCCGAGTTGAAGCCGAACCACTATAAATTTGTTTTCCTCTCTCTCCCTTATGTCTTTATTTTATTTAAATTGCCATAACTATATTTCACATTTTTACTGTGCTAAAATCATTAACTAACATAGTTGTTAAGACACTTGTTTTAATTATTTTTATTTCATTAATTATATTTATCTATTGTGCTAGTCATAATTTTTATTAGGGTATTATTAATTTTAATTATAAAAACCTAATTCACCCCCCCCCCTCTTAGGTTGTCTTTTGGGTAACAAGCTCCAACTACATAATGAGGTACTAGTTTCATGATTTATTGCCAAAGTTAAAATGCTTCAATGAATTGTGTTTGTGTAGTTCAGGGATAGATGAACTACCAGATTCCATTCGAGATCTAAAGCATCTACGCTACCTTGATGTATCCAAATCTAGGATTAGAAATTTACTTGACTCGGTAATGAATCTACAATTTACAAGTCTTGTTTTTGAAATCTTGTCATCAACTTGAGAAGTTGCCTTGAAACATGGGCAACTTGGTGAATCTACACCATTTTGATATGAATGGTGTGAATATTCAATCATCAAAAGAGATGCCACTATAGATAGGAAAATTAACAAAACTACAAACATTGTCAAATTTTATGGTGGGTAAAGGTAACTGGCATAGAATAGGAGAGTTGAAAAACTTATCACACATTTGAGGGGCAACACACATATCAAGGTTGGAGAATGTAAGTGCCACTAAGGATTCTAGGGAGGCCAATTTAATATCTAAGGAGGAGTTAAAAGAGTTATCACTAGAATGGGATGACTCTCATAGCTGACAGAATGACATGGTTGATAGGGATGTGTTGGACATGATGAGACCTTACATATTTTTGGAAAAACTCACCATCTGTAGACATGGCAGTACAAAATTTCCAAAATGGGTGGGAGATGCTTCATTCTCTAAAATGGTGTCCATTTGATTAGAACATAGTAAATGTTGCACATCTTTGCCACCACTTGGACAACTACCCTCGCTTAAAGACCTTTACATTGAAGGAATGATTGCAATAAAGCACCTAGGTAGTGACTGAAAGATAAACTAACAATGGCAATTGATCGAAATACCCGTGAGGGTGTTTATCATGCGAGAATGTCGATTATCCGACTATTTTTATACAAATAGGTGACCTTTGAGAATAGGTGTAGACGTCCCCGAACGCATCCCGGGAGGGTTAAGTCCCGTTCCGTTCATATTGGGTTTACTACAGTTCGGACTTGATTTGTGTCGGTTCTAAATCTGAACCAAAGAGTCCAACTCTGGCAAATCGTTTTGAAGAAAAACAGATTTTTTGAAAAGTAGTGCCAAACATGGACTGCTTTGCCAGATTACAAAGTCGCCACCTAAATATTTTAAAATGGGAAATTTAGGAAACCCTGACTCAGTGCCGAAGGCCACGTGTCCGTCATAACCAAAGTAGTCTTGGCTCGGGAGCTTGGGTACGATCGGGGAAGGTCAGCTATGAGCACCCCCTTTCGCCCGGTCCGAAGACCGGCCTCTACTAACCGTGATATCCGATTTTGAAAACATTATGTGTTCTTGTTCCAATTATTAGCCTAGCATTACTATGTTATGCGCGCAGCAAACAAGTATAGACTAGATTGCCTAATTTGGAAACAAACATTGCATATCCGTTTGTTTTGAAAATGTTTTGGAATTTGCTACTCGCAAGTAGGCTAAAACACGGATTTCAACGAGTTTTCCAACTTAAGCAATCCAACCTCCACCCACAGGCATTCAAATAGTTTATCTCATATAAGCATTTAGCCGCATGGTAATCATACTGTCATGTTAACATCCACACGCATGCGATATGCTAAAGCATAAATACTTACATCGTACTCCGTGCCAAAACAAGAAACTAGTTAGCAAACATGCATGTCCTAGTTCATGTTAAGTGGCTAATGCAACACATGCAAGGATGTAATCTAGAGTAGGCTCGGCTAACCCTAAAGATGGCATGTGAAGTGCACTTTATTCGGTGCACGTATTCAAGTTGGAAATCGAAATACAATGCAGTTTGTATGATGTACCGAGCCCGATGCATGTCAACAAATGCATGGATGCACGCATGCATTGCATAAGGTGTGCTAAAATAGACGTGCCCTAATCTACCATCATAAGCAGGTAAATAAAAGGGAGGAAAGAAATGGGGGTTGGAAGACATACACACCACTCACCCACACTTATTACAGATATGCCCTCGCTCGGAGGGACCGAAAGAATAATACAAATAATTAACTACGCAAGCTAATTAAATATTACAAATAGCCTAATTAGTTGACAAACTAACTAAACTAAGAAAAACAGTAAATCGCCTCGGGAGGAGAGCCAAATGCAGCACGTGCTCGGATTCCGCTCGGAATTGCACTGCCATGCCTAGCCTGCCTCTGTTTTCTCAGAAGACTGCAAAAGTCTCAGAAGTGCCTCCCAGGACACTGAGGTACATCATCGGCTGAGTAGGACTTCCATCGGCATCAGCATGAGGTCATCGGCACAAAATTCATCCATCGGCCATAAATAGACTGTCGGTCGGCACTAAATACTGTCGGCCGACATTGAATGTCTACAGAACCTGCAACTCACAGCAGCAGAGGGCAAAAACTTGCATGGCAATGTAATTCCAACAATGTATGCACCAATCATGCCCCTTATCATATTTGTGACTCAAAGGGGCATGTGCCTCGATTCTCGGGCCACCAATCACGCATTCCCATGCATGATGGCCCAAAGAACCAAGTTATGCACTTTCATGTCAAATGCATGTAAACCAAATAAACAAAGCAAGGCCCAATTCCTATCACCAAGTCAAGGAACAAGGCGCGTATGCAAGGTGCAATGCAACCTAAGCATGTTAGCTAATATGCAACATGATCATGGCAAGACACTTATGTAAGCATACAAGCAAACATGAGGCAATGCAAGCCAAGCAAATGATGGTCTTAAACATGATCTAGGCAACCCCAAATAGGCCTAAAATCAGTGGCCAACAATGCCCAAAAATGAAAGCCAACACGCATACACACATGCATATGTTAAGACTTAACACTTAGGCACCGAGTAAGCAACCCTCAAGCACACTTGAAAGGGGATATCATGGACACTAAGCATGCATCATAAGCTTTAAAATCATGCTATAGAATGATGTCAAATCATGTTAAACAAGACAAGCAAATGCATGCAAAAGGGGCCAAGTATTCAAGGCTCATCAAGGAGGTAATGGACTACACTTAACACAACCATACATGGCATGCAATAGGCAACCAAAAACAGAGTTTTAACACATAAAACTAAGTCCAAAGGACCACTTAGGTGGCACCTAAGGGTCTCAAATTCAAAGGCATGCATAATGGTCGAAACAAGAGGCATACAACATATGCTTTCAAAGCAATAAAGAGGCGACTTAGGCAAGCATATGAGCATGCCAAAGGGACTGAAATTACATGTTAGGTGGTTCCAAACCACTGAAATGATGCAAGAAATACAAGCTACACATTCACATACTTGAGGCGTACAAGCCCGGCAAGCCACAAATGCAAAGGAGCTATACTAAATATGCCAAAATCAATCCAAACAACCATGGACAGACTTAAAGCATGGCGAAATAAGCACAAAACATTCATAAGTCTAAGCCTAAATCATGCTCAAATAAAGGTTAACAACCTAAGACATGTTAAAGGCATTACAAGGCATTACATGGCAACTATGCTAAGCATGCATAAGGGACCAAAACCAACTTAAAATCATGTTATATCATGGTAATATGAGCATGAAAAACAGTCATGGCATGCTCAACACACACTTGAACATAGGCTTCCTCAAGAGGCCAAAACTTGTCCTTTTCAAGGACAACAAGGGGAGGGGGTGGCTCTCTCCTTCTTGGGACTTCAAGGCATTATCTTCACCATTGAAATCCCTCAAGATTTCAGTGGTGAAGAGACCCCAACACCAAAATCCCGGAGCTCTCACAAAATAGCACAAAATGAGGCCTTTTCAAGGCCTAACAGGGGTCAAACCTCCCCAAAGCACAAAACACTCTTAACAAACAATCAAGAGGACTAAAAAACAGAACTTTTTTGTATTAAACACCAAGCACAAAAATAGTTCAAAGATAGGTAAAAATGGAGTGCAAGAATGGGGTAAAAAGAGGACTAGTGTCTTACCTTTGTAGACCTCTTCACCAAAGATGATGTTCTTGCTTCCTTGAGCTCAAATCCAACCAAAAACTTCAAGAACCAGCCCTTAGAACCTCAGTAACCAAAGGAAGGTGAAACACTAGGTGCTTGTGTGCAATAATATGGACTAAAGCACCTAGTGTACAAACAAGAGAGAAAAAGAGAGATAGGATAGATATAGAACTCAAACCCTAAAACCAGAGCTTCTTCTCTGTCTTTTCTCTCTAAAAATGTCTAATTTTTGCTAACCCTTGAGCCAAGAGAAGAGAGCCCTCTCTTATAGGCAACAAAGCTTACAAGCTAAGCAAACCAAAGGCTCATCTCTCCATACACGTGTATGGAGGGGAAACAAATGCTATACAGCTGCTTCAAAATATCTCAAAAAGCAACTGAACAGTAGTCGGCAGGGCAAAATTGTCATTTTGACAAAATTGACTGCCGACCGGCACAAAAGAGTGCCGACCGGCACAATATAGTGCCGATGGCAACACCAACCAGCCGGTGGCCTCTAGCCACTGCCGGTGGTGTGTGGGGATGCCTCACAAGGCATTCCCTGCCCCTCCAAGGCAAAGCACAAGTGTTTGGTGCAAAACCAGACACAAAACGGTCAAGTTCGGAGGTCCTGAGGCAAGGCGCGTAGCCGAGAACTCCGGGAACTCCAAACGAACACGAACATGGATAATCACCGAGTGTTCAAGCGGTGACGTCCAGGTCTTGAGGACGGTCAAAAATGGGGTGTCTACAATAGGTATAATACACCAACAGTCACCAAGGTTCACAAAGTTGTGTCTATTGATGTTTGAAATTCAAACCACTAACTAACTAACAGATAGATTCAATATTCCTGCGGGAAGGTTCTTTACATTGCAAGAGAGAGAAGATTGAGTGAAGTGAGTCACACCAAATTTATGGTGTGGTCACTCTTTATTCCATTATCTCCCACTTGAACACACCATCATAAGATGATAAACCTAAGTTGAGCATTTTTAACCTTGGTACCAAATTTTGCCTTATGTCGACTTTCATCTATGAAATTACCTCATAGATCGACCTCTGATTGTGACTTGACCATACGTGCGCACGTTTTTGTCACCAATCTGACCGCACCCGTACGAATGTGTTCTCCCACTGTCAACACATTCCAGATGACTTCAATTCACTATATAACAAGTGAACGACATCAATTTTCAGTGATGGGTTCATAGTCCATACCCAATCACCATTGACGACTTCAGCCGTACATATTTTTCATGTGTCGACCTGCACTGAATTTATTGTTAAGTACTTCCTTTAAGACCCATTCCTAAAGGTTTTCCTTAACACACCTTATCAATGACTTTTTGTTGATCAAGCAGACAATATCATCTAGTTAGCATGTTGCATATTATGGACTTTACATCTCATGCTAACTATGATATCCATACCTTGTCAGTTCCTCTATCTTGTTACCTAACCAAACACATGTTTCCATGCAAGATAGAGTCGCAAAACATCGGTTATCTAGGCGTCCCCAGAGTCATCCGACTATGCTCTTATATAAGTAGCTAAACCACCTAACTAGGTATTTTTCAATCCCATATTAGCTACATGTTCTCTGAATTTTTCCAGAGACAACCCTTTGGTCATAGGGTCAACCACCATCTCTTCTGAGGGTATATAATTGACTTTAATTTCACCTCTCTCCACTATGTCCTGAATATAGTGGTAACTAACATCAATATGTTTTCCCTTAGAGCTATTTGCTCCACTTGTTATTAATGAGATGGCGGACTGATTGTCACAAAACATACTGACCGGTCTGACAGTTATACCTAATTGTAAACTGTCAACAAATTATTTTATCCAGACCGCATTACTAACGGCTGTGCTGCAAGCTATGTATTCAGCTTCCATAGTATACTTTGCAACACAACTCTGTTTCTTACTTAACCAAGAAACAACTGTTCCACCAAACAAGAACACATAACCACTAGTAGATTTTCTATCATCTACATCTCCTGCAAAATCCGTATCAGTGTATCCTTTTATGTCTAAATCACACAAACCAAAACATAACTTCAAATTTTTAGTGCCTTTTAAATATCTGAATATTCTTTTAACTGCTTGCCAATGTTCCTTACCTAGATTGGATTGAAACCGACTTACCAATCCGACTGCATGACAAATGTCAGGTCTTGTGCTAGTCATAGCATACATTAGGCTGCCTACTGCCTAGGCATACGGGACATTTCTCATTTCCTCAACGTCAGACTTAGTTTGAGGACTCATACTTTTACTAAGACTTTGTCCCTTGCAAACAAGCGTACTTAAAGAATTACAGTTATCCATATTAAATCTTTTAAGCACCTTGTCTAGATATTTCTCTTGATCTAGATATAATAATTTTGAATTTCTATCTCTTGAAATTCTAATTCCTAGTACATAGGTTGCAAGACCTATGTCTTTCATTTCAAATCTAGATGCCAAGAAATTTTTGGTTTTTATAATCATATCTGGACAATTTCCTGCTAACAATATGTCATCCACATATAAAGACAATATTGCTTACTTGTCATCATTTTTCTAGATATAAACACAGTGATCTAATGGACTTACAACATAGCCCATTTCTAAAATGGCTTGGTGGAATTTTAAGTACATTGTCTTGAAGATTATTTAAGTCCATACAAAGATTTCTTCAACTTGTAGACTTTATCCTCGTTAGCTTGATTCTGGAAACCATCAGGTTGTATCATATAAATTTCCTCTTTTAATTCTCCATTGAGAAAAGCTGTTTTAACATCCAATTGATGCAATTCCAAATCCATCCTGGCTACTACCGCCATTAGAATCCTTATTGAGGCAAATTTTACAACAGGAGAATATGTATCTATGAAGTCTATTCCAGGTTGTTGAGTGAATCCCTTGGCTACTAACCTGGCCTTGTATTTCTCCAAAGTTCCATCTACTTTGAATTTCTTTCTAAGAACCCAGTTGCAACCAATGGCTTTTCTTCCATTCGGAAGATCAGTTAATTCCCAAACATCATTTTTCTTGATCGAGTCAAGTTCTTCATTCATTGCCTCAAGCCATTGTGTAGCATCACTTCTACTCATTGCTTCATTATAACTAGTAGGATCATCTACTAAGTTATTAAGTTCTTCAACTTGAAAAACATAATGATCTTTCAAAACCGTAGATGGACGTCTTGCTCTCTTACTCCCACTTATCACAGAATTTGAAGGAGGTGAAACAAAGTCAGGTAATTTGCGTTTGCTCCCACTATTAGATGGTTCGGTGAGAATATGTGGACTGTAAGACAAAGAAGGAAAAGAAGAATCCTGAGATACGTCAGAGAGCAATTCAATTTGTTCAATAGGTGTAACAAGATCAGTGGATTCAAGAAAAATAACATCTCGACTTTCTATCAATCCACGTTCAGGATGGTAAAAACGATAACCACTCCCATTTTCGACATAACCAATAAACTTGCATTCCCAAGTTTTGCTTCCCAATTTATCCCTTAAAGGTTTGGGAATAAGAACATGTGCCTTACATCCCCAAACTTTGAGATTTTGAACATTAGGTTTAGTTCCATACCAGCATTCGTAAGGAGTTAGAGATTTGGCTTTTGTTTCGACTCTATTTAATATGTATGCAGTGGTGGACAAGGCTTCCCCCCAAAAATGAATAGGAAGATCAGCATGAGCCATCATAGACCTTGTCATTTCCATGAGAGTACGATTTCGTCTTTCTGCGACCCCATTTTGTTATGGTGTATATGGCATTGTAAACAAATGTTTTATGCCATTCTTCTTGCAGAAAAAATCCATAGCTTCATATTCTCCACCTCTATCATTATTCAAGTGTTTAATGGACCGACCAAGTTGCTTTTCTACCTCTAATTTATATTCCTTAAACTTTTCAAGTGCTTCTGATTTGTGTTTAAGAAGGTAGATATGTCCATATCTTGAATAATCATTAGTGAAAGTAATAAAGTATTCCATGCCTCGATGAGTTTTAGTTCTTAAAGGGCAACAAATGTCCAAATGAATTATTTCAAGTAATTCCGATGATTTCCAATGTTTAAAAAATGGCTTGCTAGTCATTTTACCTTTAATACATGGTTCACATATATCAAAATCATCAAAACATACTTTAGACAATAAACCACTTTTAAACATTCGAGACATTTTATTTTTATTAATGTGACCTAACCTTAAATGACATAAATAAGAACTATGAATAATAGAAACATGCAAATAATCATAAATACATACTTTATTATCAATAGGAAGAGAGTACATGTCATTCACTCTTACACCTTTCACTAATACACTTCCTTTCTTAATCAATACTGTGTTAAACCTAAAATTAATCTCAAAACCTTTTTGAGTTAACACCGGAATTGAAATTAAATTTCACCGAATGTTGGGTACATAAAGCACATCATGAAGCACAATAGAAGTTCCATCAATAGAGAACTAACAATTGTTGATGCCCAAAACATCACTATAGGAGTTGTTGCCCCTGTAGATTCTATGTTCACCAACCTTCTTTTCAGTAAAATCCACGAACATGTCTTTATTTTGCACAATATGTCTAGTTGTAGCAGAATCAATCCACCATGAATTTGATGAAGGCTCAAGTACCAATACTTCTGAAATTGTCATGGCAACAGGGTTATTATCCTTTTTCTGCTTCTTCTGAGGGCAATTGGCTTTGATATGACCTTTTTGACCGCACTTGTAACATGGACCAATTTGACGCTGGTGATGTTGTTGCTTTTGCCATTCTTGCGGTTTCTTCCATCCTTTCTGAAATCCCTTCTTCCATTTTTTCTTGAAAAAAGTAGTCTTTTTCTTGTTAAATGGTGTGCGGGAATTATTCTGTGGTTGTGTTGAAGATTGTGCCATCAACAAGTTAGAAGATAATCCTTCTTTACGCCTGCGCTTTATTCTTTCTTCTTCCAAAACTAAGAGTACAAGCAATGTTACCATTGAAATCTCTCGTTTGCTATGAGTTAGAGATGTGATAACATGATCCCAAGACAATGGAAGACTATTAAGTATGGTTGTTACTTGCATCTTGTCTGACAAAGAATGACCAGCGTTGGATAATTCTTTAGCAATTAATTCCATTTGATTAACATGATCACCAACACTATCATTATCACTCATACGAGTATTATTATATTTGTCCAAGAGAAATTGAATTTGAGTATCCGATCGAACTCCATACTTACTTTCTAGTGCTTCCATTAGTTGTCTTGCAGTTTCATGTTTTTCAAAGAGTGGAATAATGTTATCTTTCATATTATGTAACATAGTTGCCTTGGCCATTGTATCATCTTCTATCCATTTATTTTGAAACCAATTAGAATCATCATCTGGTTTAAAAGTGGATAAAGTATGCAATGTTTTCTCATGTGTAAGAAGATAAGAAATGTGGCATTTCTATGCTCGGAAATTATTCCCATTAAGCATCTCGATTCTTGAAGAATCCATTGTATTTTTAATAGCCATATTAAAAACAAAATGTGTTACTATAAAAATTCAAATGTGAATATGAAACTTTCAAATGTGAATATTACAATATTAAACTAAAAATAAAAATAAGCAAGATTAAAGACAACAACAGGTCTTAATAAGGATAAGCCTTGTAGTTGTTAAATCGGCCCCGATGATGAAAATGATGTAAAGGAATGGAACAGTACTGTTGCCTTGTAGTTGTGGACCCAATACTTTTCTTATGAGTATTGTAATAATAGTTACGAGCCCAAGGAACATAATGGTGCCTTTTAAACAATGGTTTATTGGATGTTTTCTTTGGTAACACCCTTGGATAGCCTCCTCCTTGGATTTTGTTTTCAGAAAATTTAGTACAACGATCCACGGAAAAATTCTTAGAAGAATTCTGGAAATTTTGGCATTTGAATGACTGAAAACGGCCTTGAAATGAGCGAGAATGAGCCAAAAAACCAATTGGACCAGGCTGCTGCCGGTCTGAGTACTGTGCTGGACCAGTTTGGACCGGCTGAGACCGAACCGGCGTGAATTGTTGGTTAACGCGCGGGTCAACGCGCCGATCAGGACGCGTGTTCGGGCGGGGTGCGTGGGGCGCTGGGTCGACTCGCGAATCTGGGTGTGGACCTGGGCTGGCACGCGAGTCGGCGCCCTGGGTCGGCTGGGTCGCGAGCCTGGGCTGGTCTGTGCGCTGGGCTGGCTGTATCTCTGGACTGGGCTGCGCTTGGCTATGGGCTGCGCCTGGGCTAATGGGCTGAACACAATTCTTTTTAATTTTTAGGCCCAAAGGAATAGATTTTCTGGCAGTAACTCTTATTTTTGGGCCCTTTTGAATTAGTTTTGTTTTTGACTCAAATTCTTGAATATTCAAAACAGAGGCAAATTCAACGTCTTTCTTATTCTGGTTATCTTCTCCGGTGACGGGAGTCGGTGACCAAACACTGAATTTCAAATTAGTGTGGATCAAATTGTCGCCGTTTTTCACAACAAATTTCACCGTTGTGATCAAAATTCTGTGAAGAACAAGATGGTGCCAATTTGAAGACCCAATTTGAAGACCCAATTTGAACCGAAAAATATTTTATAAAATTTCTTCCAATGGTGTAATTCAGCTTCACTTTCGGCAAGGTTTGGAACAATAGCGCCACCAACAGTTATTTTCTTCGAATAGTATTCTAGAAATACGACACGTTGATGATGATTAAATAAACAAACGGAATTTACCAATGCCAAAGATTGTTGATCAATAATTTTCTGAATTTTCGGCAAAAAGAGTTCGGAAACTTGTCTTTCTTCCAGACTAAAATTTGACATCTGTGATAATGTATATCCCTGCTCTGATACCATTGAAAGATAAACTAACAATGGCAATTGATCGAAATACCCGTGAGGGTGTTTATCACGCGAGAATGTCGATTATCCGAAAGTTAGAAAAATGGTAAACTTCTAGTTTTTATCTATATAACATTCCAAACCTGCTGTCACTATTTATATACAAATAGGTGACCTTGGAGAATAGGTATAATACACCAACAGTCACCAAGGTTCACAAAGTTGTGTCTATTGATGTTTGAAATTCAAACCACTAACTAACTAACAGATAGATTCAATATTCCTGCGGGAAGGTTCTTTATATTGCAAGAGAGAGAAGATTGAGTGAAGTGAGTCACACCAAATTTATGGTGTGGTCACTCTTCATTCCATCAGTGACTTCCATGGGCATTGTGACAAACCTTTTCCCTTACTAGAGAGACTAAGCTTTGTGGAAATGCCAAAATGGGAAGATTGGTCTACTTTTGGAATAGAGGAAGCTCAGCTGTATAATTGGCTCAGTGAGCTTTCCATCCAAAATTTTCCCAAACTTGTTGGAAGATTACCCAATGATCTTCCTTGTCTAAAATCTCTTCAGATTGTTGGTTGCCCATAGTTGTTGGTTGATGTTTCGAGTCTCATTCTCCCATTACATACCTCCTTGTTTATGAGGGAAGCTATTTTTCCAAGCTTCCTAACACTCTTGAAGATGAAAAACATGTTTGAACTTGGTTCCTTCACCCTGGATATTGGAAATGTTTTTCAGTTGTTGACTCTTTTCGTAATCCAAACGTAGTTGATGAATGGTTACTGGCTAATGCCGCGTCTAAGCATCTGACTTCAATAACTGCTTTGAGTGTTTCTAGACTAAAAAAACTGACGTGCATACCCACATGGTTTACTCAAGGATTGATGGAACTTAAGAATTGGATAATTAAAGAATGCGGTGAACTCGTGACATTGTGGAAGAATAAGGTGAGACTACAGTATTGTCTTCTTTCCCTCCAGCATTTGGAAATTTCTAGATGCCCCAAACTTGTGTGCTTGTTTGAAGAAGAGAAAAAAAAAGAAGAAGGAGAAGGTTGGGAAAAGAAGGAATGAGGGGTTTCCTTGTATGACAAGACTCGAGTATTTACAAATTGAAGCTAGTCCAATGCTGAAGAAATTGCCACAAGATCTGCACACCTACACGTCCCTTTAGGAGCTGAAAATCTACAGTTGTGCAAGTCTTGTCTCTTTTCCAAAGACAACTTTGCCGTCTATGCTGAGAGAACTTGTAATTATAAATTGCAATGTTTTGGAGTCCCTGCCCGAGTTGACAAAAGAGTTGTCAGTTTCAAAATGTGCATCACTCGCATATTTATCATCAAGAGGTGGGCTATAGTCCTCACTAAAACAACGTCAGATTGATGAATGTGAAAATTTGAAGTCACTCCTTACAGAGGACGGGATCAAAGTTGTCCATCTCTTGAAACTGTAGTTATCAAGTATTGTAACAGTCTCACATCCTTACCAGATGTCCTACATTCTAAAGGGAGATAATCTCAGGGAATTGAAGATAGAAGATTGCAATAATCTAGTCTCTTTCTGAAGGATGGTTCCACCGCTCAAGCAATCTAATAGAAATTGTAATACGTTGGTGTAAAAAACTAGAATTCCTGTTACCACTTGGTGTCGGTGCGCACAACAACAAGAACAACAACATCAACCAATTTAGTTCTCTTGATTGGCTGAAATTACATAATTGCCCTGCAGGAATGGTTTCCTACTTTCTCAAGGAATGGAGTTTCTCCACCAACCTCAGTTCACTTCACATCGGGAATATCAGAGTGGACGTCGGTCAACTTCTTCCACCTCTATCTCCATTAGAGTGGGGTTTGCACAAACTCTCTTCTCTTACAACACTTGGAGGCCCAACTTCGCCGTGGGAAGATACAATGTCCTTTGGGATGTTGCTGCCCACTTCTCTGATCTACCACACCATCATCAACTTTCCAAATCTGGAAAGACTCTCTTATGAGGAGTTTCAAAACCTTGCCTCTTTCGAAACACTTCATATCATACTTTGTCCAATGTTTACGTCATTTCCAAAGGAAGGGCCGCCTCCCTTACTTTTGCATCTGAAAATGTGGACTGCCCTAAGCTTGCGTCATTTCCAGAACAAGGCTTCCCTCCCTTGCTTTTGTCCCTAGAGATCATGAGATGTCATCCACTACTGAAACAACAGTGTGAAAAAGGAGAAAGGCCAATATTGGCCCATCATCCAATACATTCCTCAAGTATCTATAGATGGTGATATCTAGTACAAGCAACAAACTGCAAGGTACAAACAAATGTATAAACACATTATATCATATCATTTTTATTTATTTATTTTCTCAGTACCAAAATCGTCTCAAATTTTTAACACAACTAAGGATTTTTCATTTTTTTTTCTTCTTTTTGGATCTTTAACACAACTGAGAGTTCTATTTTGTTATAAATGTGGAATTTCAAATACAGTGATTGAACACATGATGAACCCCAAAATATTCTAGTAGGAAATAGAAAAGAAAAAATAGGTAAATAAAGCTTTAGAAATGGAAAGATGGAAGGAAGTAGCGGGGAAGAAAAAGAATTCAGAGAGGAGAAAAGAGAAAAGGAGAACATATCGAATTGAGAATGGGGGAAAAAACACTGTTTTATATTAATTCTTTTTCTTTTCCTTTCAAATATTTCCTTTTCCTTGTCTATCTATATACCACTACAAAGTGGATGAACTTCATTCTCATTTGGTATTTAATCTGTATTATTTTAAACCTTAGTGGAAAGTACGAACTATTTCAAGTTGTCAATGGAGATTTTCATTTTTGTATTTGGTAACAACGATCTCCTTTTGTAATTTGCTGAAAAGAGTACTGTGGGGATATATTTTCTGAGTACCAACACGTGGCAAGGTGATGCCGACGTGTCAGCCGAGGTGCCACGTGTCTTGGCCATTGTGCTGAGGTCATCTCGGATAGGCCGAGGTTACCTCCGAAGATATCAGAATCCGAGATAAGCGGATAGGGGACAAGAGTCCTAGAATGAAGAGGGAACTCAACCTGGATATGGACAAGAGTCCTAGATTGGGAGAAGACTTCAGTTTGGGTAAAGATAAGACTCTTAGAGAGTTTATCTTAATCCCACTAGGGAGTCCCAGATTAGCAATAATCTTAAGTCCATTAGGGCCAAGCTCTTATTAGGACTAGGATTGTATTGGCTATAAAAGAGAGGCACTCCCATGGGTCTAAGGTATGCTTTTTATACTCAAGCTTGTGAGTTAAATAGATGATTGATTATCTTTGAGAGATATTGAGTACTGACTTGACCGTCGGAGTACCCCCGGGTGGAAGAACCACCGCCGGAGCCTTCTCTTTCTTTTGCAGGTCAGCAAGGTGCCATCTATTCTGCCAGTGTTCTACAGATGAATTACTAAGCGGGCAGTGTGGTCAGAAAATCGCTCACACAATTTGGCGCCGTCTGTGGGAAAGAAAGAAGAATAGATGGCCAATAACGGACAAAAGGATCAGATTGAAGACAACACTCCTGCTGGGAGTAGGAGACCTATCGACCTTGACGTTGAAGGGGACGACCACAAAACAGAAACTCGTGACTAGAGTCACGGAGTGAAAGACGCCGGCCAGGAAGGTGACGCACCAAAGACAACAGATCAAAGCGGATACTACAATGAAGATGACCTCCAAGTATGGAAGGATAGATACCTGCGGAGGAACGAAGACCCTTCTAGAAGGGATGCAAACACAGGGGGCATGAGCGCTCCTAAGGAGATAACATTCAAGTATAGAAGAGCTCAACCTGAGTGAGCAGATCCTGGATTCCAGATCCCGGATCCGAGAAGACATTATCTCGGCCTAGATGAGTAGGCCCGAAAAGACGAGAGCTCAGCCTGAGTGAGCAAATCCAAGATTCCAGCAGACAAGATCTCGGCGCTTAAGTCCGAGAAGAGAGAGAGCGCAGCGAGCAGATCTAAGATTCCAGAGGATAAAAAGAAAACACACAAGATCAGACTAAAGCTGGCCGGGTTGAAAACCCCAGCTTGAATCCTAGAAGATGCTTAACCGAAGTTAAGCCGAGATTATTCCTTATCTACCACTTGTTGAAATTTGTAGCAATTTACAAGTTGGTCAAACCGATACAAAGTTTACCACTTGTTGAAATTTGTAGCAATTTACAAGTTGGTGAAACCGATGCAAAGTTTACCACTTGTTGAAATTTGTAGCAATTTACAAGTTGGTCAAACCGATACAAAGTTTACCACTTGTTGAAATTTGTAGCAATTTACAAGTGGGAGTTAAGCCGAGATTATTGTTTTTCTTCGCTTGTTGAAATTTGTAGCGATTTACAAGTCGAAGTGAAGCCGATGTTATTACTTACAGACTTGTGGCAATGTACTGGTTGGCTAAACCAAAAAAGATGCTTAAAATTTGTTGAAATTTGTAGCAATTTACAAGTTGAAGTTAAACCGACATATGATCATCCGTTGAAATTTGCAGCAATTTACAGGTTGAGGTCAAAGCTAAGTATATTGTTTAAACCCTTGTTGAAATTTGTAGCAATTTACAAGTAGATCACTGTTTAACACTTGTTATAACTTGAGAAAAGTTTACTATATATGTTAGTCCTTGTTGAAATTTGTAGCAATTTACAAGTAGGTTAGAGTGAAATTACTGTTTACATATTTATTGCAACTTGAGAAAAGTTTGCAAAGTTTACATTGAAAAGTATATGTTTTATACTTGTTGAAATTTATGAAAAGATTGCAGGTCAGTATCTTGCCGAAGTAAAACTTGCAATTATTATACCCGAGGTATGTAACCTCGAAAGATTGTGCAAAGGAAGAATTATGTAAATCACGCAAAATGTTCTAAGTATAGAATCATGCAAAGGCAGTCAAGAGAAGACAAAGACACAAGCATTCAGAGAAGGAAAGTTAAATTAGACATTCAAGAACAAGGAGGCACATTGGCCATATGCAGAGCTTACATTGTCTAAAAAACAAGAAGGTAACAAAAAAGGAAAAACCTCAAAAACCGAGATGACATTTAACCGAAGTTAAACTGAGATGATGCTTAACCGAAGTTAAGCCGAGATGATGTTTAACCGAAGTTAAGCCGAGATGATGTTTAACCGAAGTTAAACTGAGGTGATGCTTAACCGAAGTTAAGCCGAGATGATGTTTAACCGAAGTTAAACAGAGATGATGCTTAAACCGAAGTTAAGTCAAGATGATGTTTAACCGAAGTCAAAACGAATGATGTTAACACTTGTTGAAATTCTGAGAGAATTTACAAGTTAAAGAGTGCACAAAGTTAAATGTCGGCAAAAGATTCGCCAGAGTCAAACGTCGTTTTGATTAGAACAGAACTACTAAAGTGCACGCCAGAAGTGGTGACCAGAATTGTGAAAAGAATAAATGCTTCAAGAAACAGCGATGATAGTTTGCAAAGGCCAAGAGAAAGAGGGTCTAAAGGGGGCGAATTAAATACCAGAATTTTTAATACATCGGTGAAAGAAAAACACATCAGGTCTGTGACTACGGCACGAAGCCAACTTCCCTAATGTGATCCTAAGTGCAACTTATGTTCACATTAGGGGGCAGGGAGAAGATGCAGGGGGAAGGAATGATAATTAAGAAGCAAGGAATGTTTACACTTGTTGAAATTTTTGAGCAAATTACAAGATGAGTTAACCAAAGATTATGAAGTCTACCACTTGTTGAAATTTGAAGCAATTTACAAGTTTGGTATAGCCGAGATAACACTGAAAGACGTTTCCGAGATATGATCATCCGAGATGACCAACTAGCTTGTTAAAAGCTGAGAAGGTTGGCAGATTCAAAAATGAAGACCTTAAAGAACTAAGGACAGAAAGCAAGAACGTCAGACTGATCTGCTTCGACAAACGACGATGGTTCAGCCTCAGCAGTCAGTTGGAGGAGCTTCTCTACCGTTACCTCGGCATCAATTTCAAGAAGGAAGCAAACTACTCGGCATCAGCGGCAGGTTGTGTCTCACCCCCAGAAGACAGTTGGAAAGAACTTCTCAGCAGCCTTCTCAGCCATGAGCTCAGCATCAATCTCCTAAAGAGTTTGATCAAAGCTCTTCTCGGCGATTGGCACCTCGGAGTTTTGAAGGCAAGGATTGAAAGCAAAAATCTGAAAAAAGACACAGAAAACAAAAATGAGAAATGTAATTCGAAAATAAAAAATGGTGATGAAGCTATCAAGAAATCAAGACAAAAAGATTGCATAGGTGTGTCAAGCCAAGAACAGTGGCAGAAATCAACAGATATGTGAACAGTGTGTATTCAAGAAGATGATTTAGAAACAACAGGTAAAACAGCAATGGTGGTTAACAATGAAGCAGAGCTTCTTGGAAAGCAACAAGTAATAAAACCAGGAGGAACAGTGGCTTACCAGAAAGAGGGAAGTCGGAATGAGAATTGCCGAAATCTGACAACAATGACAAAATGACGTAAGCTTCACCGGAGAAGAGGAACGAAGACAGTTGCAGAAGCTTGAAAGCTTGGAACAATGATAGATTTAAGCAAAAGAGCTAAGAAAGAGAAAAAGCCAAAGGATTGAATGAAAAAAGAGAAAAATCAGAGTCAAGAAGACGACGAAGTTTAAAGATAAAGCCAAGTGCACAGGCGCTAAATAAGTATATGAAGAAACAAGAAAGTAATGACCCAGACACAATGCCAGCAACAGAAAGCGAATATGGCAAAAACAGTACCAGGCATTTAAAAATTTCAAAAAACTTGAAAACAGACGAAAAATAGAAGACAACAGAGGGCAAGTAAACGGATTCAGAAGAGTTATGGAAGATTGAGCTTAATAAAAGAGTTTATGAACCTACCAAGATAAGTGAACGCTGATATGAAGATCGCCGAAGTCAAATAGATGATTGGAAATCAAAAGCCAACCAAAAAATGTGAATAAAGTGGATGCAAAGCTCTTGGAGTTTATGAATTAATGAAACCAGAAACCTCAGCTAGGAGGTATGATCTCGAATAGCTTGAAAAACATGAAGCTTGATACTTGACAGAAGTGGATAGTAAAGTCCTGGGAACTTTGAGGTCGGCGAGTTTGATCTCGGACAGAGGGGCATAGATGAACGAACAGTATAGGTTCCATCACCTTAGAATGCCGAGGTAATAAAACCTAGGGGGCGGTTGTGGGGATATGTTTTCTGAGTACCAACATGTGGCAAGGTGACGCCGACGTGTCAGCCGAGGTGCCACGTGTCTTGGCCGTTGTGCCGAGGTCATCTCGGATAGGCCGAGGTTACCTCCGAAGATATTGGAATCCGAGATAAGCGGATAGGGGACAAGAGTCCTAGAATGAAAAGGGAACTCAACCTGGATATGGACAAGAGTCCTAGATTGGGAGAAGACTTCAGTTTGGGTAAAGATAAGACTCTTAGAGAGTTTATCCTAATCCCACTGGGAGTCCCAGATTAGCAGTAATCCTAAGTTCATTAGGGCCAGGCTCCTATTGGGACTAGGATTGTATTGGCTATAAAAGAGAGGCATCCCCATGGGTCTAAGGTATGCTTTTTATACTCAAGCTTGTGAGTTGAATAGATGATTGATTATCTTTGAGAGATATTGAGTACTGACTTGACCGTCGGAGTACCCCCGGATGGAAGAACCACCGCCGGAGCCTTCTCTTTCTTTTGCAGGTCAGCAAGGTGCCATCTATTCTGCCAGTGTTCTACAGATGAATTACTAAGCGGGCAGTGTGGTCAGAAAATCGCTCACACAAGTACATTTCAATCATTTCTAGTTTTTGCAGTTTTATTTTATGGGTCAGTATATGTTGTGTGACCTCCATCTCATCCTTATCACTAAGGCATCAAATTTTTGCTACCATAATGTATGACATCATGGATTGGCTTCATAATGTTTCTAACAGCTACAAATTAATTGGTTTTGTAATTTGATTAGGACACGGTAGTTGTTCCCCCTTTCAAATTTCCAAGATGAGAACTATTGAGTGGTTCCATTTTTGTATTGAAATCCTGATTTTTATTTTTATTTTTATTCTAGAGAGGACAACTTCCTAACTCTATTACAAACCTGCAGTTGTGACTTTGAATGCAATCTTCTTTTTGTTGTTCAGCTTGTAAAAGTATATTTTTTCTATTTTTCTCAGTGTTTTGTGAAAAATATATACAAAAGATTTGTGGATGGTTTAAATAGAAAAACCTACTAACTATTGTTATCATTACCTTTTTGTTCTCCAAGGCTTCTTTTGTCATGGAAATAAACTTTAGGATGTATTCATACTCACTGCTGCATTGCGAGATTTTGTGCGTCTTTGCAAGGTATGCCAAAAAATTTCATTGAAAATAAGGCTTCTTGTCTTTGGAGAGAACTACAATTTAGGATGCAATGGGTTGCTATTTTATGAGTTTTAGAAATGTCATGAGGTTTTTTATTGAATATATCGATTTACTTTTGTACAGTCATGCCGAAAACTCTTGTTAGTGATACATAAATAAGAGATATATCAAGAACATTGAGAAGGAAGTCCTTTCCACAAACTATAATTGAAAAAAACCTCCCTACCACACACTCCTCAAAGGCAAGAACTTTGATCATTGAGACTTCAATAAATTTGTTTAATATCATGTTGTATTTTAAAACCTTTTTCCTTGCATGCTAGACTACATTTGACAGTTATGAAGCCACGTAGTCTAGTCAAAATCCACGTGGGAAATCTGTTGCAGTTGGAGGGATTTAGGCTTCCTTTATTAAAAGGAGTTCAAAATACAAATCCAAGTCTTTCATTTGTTAACCATGTTAGTTATTATTACAACAATATTGACAAAAATGGTTCTCATCAAGAAATTCAAAAAGTTGGTAAAATTGACATATAACACCAATCCTGCATCTCATAGGAACATGAAATTTTGTAATATAGTTACCAAAAGAAGGCCCTATTTATTCCAATAATTTGACAAAAGGGGAAATTTGTCTAATTGTGAAAAATGGCATTATGGCCGAACATGCAATAAACCCATTCCTAGTTGTCTTTTGAGACCTTTTAAGAAGTCATTTAATATAAGATGAAATGGCTTAATTAAGCTAGAAAAAAAAATGAAATGACTTCCAAGTAATGACAGTTAATGAAATGATAAAGTTTGGTCCTTTACTTGTGCTTTCCTTTAAAAAGAGCTTGAGCTTGGTTGCTAATTTGATTTTTTTTTTTTTTATTAAGAAAATTTGCTTGCCTTCTAAGTTCTAGGGTAAAAAATAAAAATTTATCTTCACTAAATTTAGGGTAAAAAATTAAAAATTGCCTTCTAGCCTTTTGTATTGGATTTTGATTAGGTCATATTGAAGCCCTATGCTTTGTGGTATAAAGTTTTGCACTAGAGATTCCGCTTTAGAATTGTTCAGGAGATATTTCAGTTATTGGTGACATTGTGGAGGAGATTAATGTAATTTACAACAGCTTAAATCCTTTACGGTGTTCTTGGAAGAGAAGAGAAGCAAACTGCTGGGCTAATGCTTTAGCATTTGAGGCTGACAACATGGTGGATGAATCTTTTGGATGGACTCTGCCTGCTAAACTTCCTATCCTTCTAGAACATTCCTATTATTAGTTGTCTTTGTTTTATCCAAATAAAAAAAAAGAAGTTACTCATGCAAGGGGTCCAACACCATTCAATTAGCTCACACTTCAGTAATTGACATTCCATGCACTGTCGGCATTCACAGCTTTATTGCAATTTCTTTGGCACTCCAAATTACGAAATGTAGTCAGTCATTTAATTTTTTTCTTTATAGAAACCACGATACTTCTACTGTATTTTATTGCTTGCTGCCTTAATAAATAATTGGAGTGGTAGCACAATTTTATTATAGCTAAATCAACACAATTTTTGTTTTATCCACTTCTCTAGTCCATTAGACGTCCCACTGATCAATTATTGTAGCTATTAACTTGTGTGTTAAGGGCAAATTATTATTATTATTTTTTTTGTGTGGCAGTGTAGCAGTTTCTTTATTGAAACAACATGTATACATATGAAAGAAGTCCTGAGCCTTGTTTTAAGTCCCTGGATACACATCTTATCGTAAACATTATTCATAAAAAAACCTATCTTATCGTAATCACAGCTACCAATCAAAATGTAATGTTGACCATATAGCACGACTAACAAAATTGATAGAGGTTCTGCCTGTTCTTGATCCGTGTATTGCTTAATTTTGACTCAATAGCTTACCTTTACCACCGAAGTCTGTTCCAAGTTTGTAGAGGTTCTTCAGTCTGTTCTTGATATCTCTATTGCTTGGTTTCATTACCTTTCCTTCTTTCAGAATAAACACCATGGATGTATTTGGGATCTTTATCTCTCCATTTGTGCGAGATATGGTTGATAAATTGTCCTCTTATTTAATCAACTTAGTGAGCACAGCGGATGTTGGCACTGGCATCCAGAATCTGAAGAAGGCATTAGAGGATTTAGAGACTCTGTTGGCTGATGCAGAGAACAAACAAGTGTACGACAAGGATATCAAAAAGTGGCTAGAAGAGGTTCAACCTTTGGCTTACGATGCAGATGACTTATTGGATGATTTTGCCACTGCAGCTCTCGAAAGGAAGCTAATGGCGGAGGAGACGACGATGGGAAGAAGACCAGCTAAGTTTCCACGTCTCTCTTCTATTGTTCCATTCAATTTAAAAACTGGGTCAAAGCTAAATGATATTACTAGTCAATTACAAGAAGTTGCTACGAAAGGAAAAGATCTTGGTTTAGATAAAAGACTAGTTGGGAGGATGTCTACAGATCTATGGCAGAGATCACAAACTACATGTTTGAAGGAGCCTCACATTCATGGCAGAGATGAAGACATCAAGCAAATTATCGAATGGCTACTTGGGGATGCACCTACTGCAAAAAAGTTTGATGTAATTCCTATTGTAGGCATGGGTGGGATCGGCAAGACTACACTAGCTCAGCACATTTATGATCACAACAAAGTGGAAAAGCATTTCAATATGAAAGCATGGGTTTGTGTTTCTGTTGACTTCGATATTCTGGGAACGACAAAGGCAATTCTTGAGTCATTCACTCACTGTCCATGTGATTTGGGCAAGTTAAATGAGGTTCAAGTCCAACTAAGAGACACACTCGCAGAAAAAAAGTTTTTGCTTGTCCTAGATGATGTGTGGGACTATGGACGTGATGGGTGGAATTTGTTACGATCCCCATTTGGAGCTGGAGCACCTGGAAGTAAAATCATTGTGACTACATGTAGACACCCCATTTTTGACCGTCCTCAAGACTCGGACGTCACTGTTTGAACACTCGGTGATCATTCATGTTTGTGTTCGTTTGGAGTTCCCGGAGTTCTCGGCTGTGCGAGCCTTGCCTCAAGACCCCCGAACTCGATCGTTTGTGTTTGGTTCTACACCAAACACTTGTCTTTTGCCTTCGAAGGGTAGGGAATGCTTTGTGAGGCATCCCCACACACCACCGGCTGGGGCTAGAGGCCACCGGCTGGCTGTAGTTTCTATCGGCACTTTTTTGTGCCGACCGGTACTAAGTTTTGTCAAAATGACACTCTTTGCCGGCCGGGCACTGTTCAGCTGCTTTTTGAGATATTTTCTCACAGCTGTTCAGCCTTTTGCTCCCCTCCATACACGTGTATGGAGGGATGAGCTTGTTTGGTAACTTAACTTGTAAGTTTGGTTGCCTATACAAGAGAACTCTCTTCTCTTGGCTCAAGGGTTGGAATTCTTGAGAGGTTTCAGCCATTTTAGAGAGAGACCAAGCTCTGGTTTTAGGTTAAAATCATATATCTATCTTATCTCTCTCCTTTCTTGCTTATTTAGTACACTAGGTGCTTTAGTTCACACTTTTGCACACAAGCACCTAGTGTTTCACCTTCCTTTGGTTCTTGAGGGTCCAGAGGTTTGTTTTGAAGCTTTGGAGCTGGTTTGGTACTTAAGGAAGCCAACACATCATCTTTGTTGAAGAGGCTTCAAGGGTAAGACACTAACTCTCTTTTTACCCCATTCTTGTACCTTCCTTTTGCTTGCTTTAAAACAGTTTTTGAGCTTAGTGTTTGGCACATAAAAGTTCTGATTTTTAAGCCTCTTCATTGTATATTAAGAGTGTTTAGTGGTTTGGGTAGGTTTGACCACCCTTAAGCCTTGAAAAGGTCACTTTTTGTGCTATTTTGTGAGAGATCCGAGATTTTGGTGATAGGATCTCTTCACCACTGAAATCTTGAGGGATTTCAGTGGTGAAGAGCATGCCTTGAAGTCTCAAGAAGGAGAGGGCCACCCCCTCTCCTTGATGTCCTTGAAAAGGGCAAGTTTTGCCTCTTAAGGAGCACCATGCTTGAGTGTGTGTTGAGCATGTTTAGGTTGTTTTCCATGCTTATATTGCCATGATATAACATGTTTCTAAGTTGGTTTTGGTCTCCTATGCATGCTTAGCATAGATCCCATGTAATGCCTCTTTGTTGCTTTAACATGCCTAGGTTGTGTGCCTCCATTTCTAGCATGTCTTAGGCTCACATCCATGAAGCTTGTATGCTTATTTTGCCATATATGAGGTCTGTCCATAGTCATTTTGGTCGACCATGACTTGTATTCCATGTCCTCTTTATGTTTGGCTTGTTGGCCTTAAGGGTACAAGTGTATAGCATGCCTTGCTTGCATTACTTTTGTTGGTTTGGAACCATTTCATATGCCACTTCAGTCCCCTAGAGGTGCTTGTATGCTTACATTGCATGCCTCTTTGTTGTTTCTTAAGCTTGTGTTGCATGCTCCATGTTTAGGCCTTAATGCATGCCTTTGGACTTATGTCTCTTAGATGCCATCTAAGTGGTCCCTTGGGCCTAATTTGACATGCTAAAAATCTGTTTTGAGTCGTTAAGTGCATGCCATATTTGTTTTGAATAAGTGTGGTTCAATGCCCCTATTGGCTTGCTTTAAGCCTAGGCCATTTGCATGCTTTATTTGGCGTGCTTCATTGCATGATTTGGCATCATGTTTAACATGAATTTCAGAGCTTTTCATGCATGCTATTAGCCCATGTTTGTGCCTCTTAAGTGTGCATGAGAGTTGCTTTTGTATGCCTTGGGTTTGGACCTTAACACTTGCATGTGTGTGAGTTTGTTTAGTCCCCAATTGTAGGCATTTTGGCTACTGATTTTTGGCCTTTTGGAGCTGCCATAACTCATGCCTTAGTCCACCATTTCATTGGTTTGTATACTTGTCTTATATTCTTGTTTGTATGCTTGCATAAATGCATTGCATAGTCCATCTTGCATCCTAGATAACATGCTTAGGGTTGCACCACATTGACATGCATGCCAAGCCTCTTGAAGTGAGTTTGATAGAGGTTTGGCACCCTTTTGTGCCTATGTGTTTTGCATGCATTTGAAAGTGAAGTTGCATTCTTGGTTCTTAGGGCCATCATGCATGAAAATGCGCGATTAGTGGTCCGGGAACCGAGGCACACGTCTCCTTGAGTCAATAACATGATAGGGAGTGTGTTTGGTGCATAAATGGCTTGAATTGCATTGCCTTGCATGTTGTTTCCCTCTGCTGCTGTGAGTTGCAGGTTCTGCAGGAATTTTGTGCCGACCGGCACTATTTAGTGCCGACCGGCAGTCAACTCCCAGCCGATGGAACAATTCTGTGCCGGTGGCCTCCTCCTTCAGCCGGTGGTATTCTCCCCTAGCCGGTGGTACTCTCCAGTGCTCTGAGAGGCACTCTTGGGATTTTGGGAATTTTCTGAAGAGGAGAGCAGAGGAAACAGAGGCACACTTGCACGGCAGTGCGGTTCCGAGCCAGTCCCGAGCGCGCGCTGCTTTTGAGCCTTCTTCCCGAGGCGTTTACTGCTTTAATTAACTTAGTTAATTTGTTAATTAATTTAGTTAATTTGTAATAATTAATTAGCTTGCGTAGTTAATTAATTTGTATTATTCTTTTAGTCCCTCCGAGCGAGGGCAAAATTGTAATAAGTGTGTGTGAGTGGGTGCATGTCTTCCAATCCCCACTTCTTTCTATCCCTTTTATTTACCTGCTTACAGTGGTAGATTAGGGCATACTTATTTTTAGCATACCTTATGCAATGCATGCATGCATTCATGCATTTGTTTACATGCACCGGGCTCGGTACATCATACAAACTGCATTGCGATTTTCAATTCCAAATTGAATACGTGCATTGAATAAAGTGCATTTCACACGCCATGTTTAGGGTTAGCCGAGCCTACTCTAGATTGCATCTATGCCTGTGTTGCATTAGCCACTTAACATGAACTAGGTCATGCATGTTTGCTAACTAGTTTACTGTTTTGGCACGGAGTACGATGTAAGTTTTTATGGCTTTAGCATATCGCATGCGTGTGAATGTTCACCATAACAGTATGCTTGCCATGCGGCTAAGTGCTTACATGATAAACTGTTTGAATGCCTGTGGGTGGAGGTTGGATTGCCTGAGTCAGAACAATTCATTGAAATTCGCGTTTTAGCCTACTTGCGAGTAGCAAAAGAAAACAACACGTTTTTCGAGACAAAACGGATATGCAATGTTTATTTCCAAGTTAGGCAATCTAGTCTATACTTTTGTGTTGTGCGCATCACATAGTAATTCTAGGCTAAATAATTGGAATAAGAACATGTAATGTTTTCAAAAACGGATATCACGGTTAGTAGAGGCCGGTCTTCGGACCGGGCGAAAGGGGGTGCTCATAGCTGACCTTCCCCGATCGTACCCAAGCTCCCGAGCCAAGACCACTTTGGTGATGACGGACATGTGGCCTTCGGCACCGAGTCAGGGTTTCCTAAATTTCCCATTTTAAAATATTTAGGTGGCGACTCTGTAATCTGGCAAAGCAGTCCATGTTTGGCACTACTTTTCAAAAAAATCTGTTTTCTCAAACGATTTGCCGGATTTGGACTCTTTGGTTCAGATTTAGAACCGCGACACAAAAGGGAGTCCGAACTGTAGCGCGAAGCCCACGGGCACGTCTACAGTTTCTGGCGACTCTGCTGGGGAGTTTAGAGAGCTTGACTCGAACTCGTGATATCCTATTTTGACTACACTTATGTGTTTCTTTGCATTGCATGTGCATTGGTGCGCCTAGGACACCGTGTTGGCCATCTGCTATTCCTGAGCGGTTTGCTGGAGGCTTGTCTTGTCAAGGCATGTCCATAAGGCTGACCGGTTGCGGGCTCTGCCAGTATGGGAACACAAACCCCGGTTTTACCGGGGCACCCTCTTTTGACCATTCGACCTAGTGCATATTCGGAATCCATAGTGACCATTCCAAACTAGGACAGGTTGCTTACCCGATGCTAAGTCGTTTGAAACCGCTGCGTGCGTAGTGAAACCCTAGCTCCTGACAAAATAGGACAGGGAAACCCTACCCCAACATAGGGGTGTATTGGCTCTCATTTACTTGCTATGTGCTTTTAGAGTGTATTTCTACAGGGAATGCATATACCAGTTTGCGAGTCTGGGCATCAGGCCTGAGGGCACCAGTATCAGTGTTGTTGAGAATCAGTTATATCTGCGGGTGTCAGATTCAGATTTGGGACAGTGACTTCGGGGAACAGTGTTCAGTAGTAGAGTGCGGTTGTTCGACTACACCCGTGTTTGATCAGTTTGGGGCTGAAATACTGCTTATTTTTCGTTTCAGTTCAGAGATTCAGAGAGTTGAGCCAGAATATCTAGTGTCTTCTCCTTGCTGAGGCGGGACTGAACATGATGCAGAACTCAGAAGAGATTGTGGTCATGATGGCTGCGATGAGTCAAGGAACCACCCCACAAGATGAAGCTACTGTTGACATGCCGCATCCGCCCAGGTCGCCTGCCGCACACCCAATTTGGACCCCTCACCTATATCAGGCTCGTGAGCCTACTACTTTTGAACTAATGGGAATGATAGGTGATCTTCAAAGGTCCGTAGTGGATCTCGCCTATGGGATGTCTGTTTCGCCGCCAGCTGCATCATATGCCGGAGGCTTTGTACCCTAGGAGCCCCCACTACTGGGACGAATTGTGATCGAACTCAGCCAACCGGAGATGGCCTCCAACTGTGGCAACGACGCAGCAAACCAAGTTCTAGACCAGGCTGAGGCCAGAGACAAAGGTAAGATGAAAGCAGACGCCGACCCTATCGAACAACTGCTGTGGGCAGTAGAGGCTTTGAAAGCCAGCGGGATGAACAAGCAACAGATATCCGCAGTCACGACAAAAGCTGTGGAGGATGCTTTCCCAACTCCGCCCTAGGACAGTTCCAGTCAATCAGAGAATCGGGATAGGCCCCGTCATGCCAAAACAGTTCTTCCCCCTTCCAGCCTTGCATTCGGAAGGGATCAAAAATCCAAGGCCGCACCCGCCGATCCGTTTGCTAGTGCATCTAGCAAGAGTGCTCCAAAGTACCAGCCCCGAGGGCGCAGGGTCTTTCATGCTCTCTATATGCCATTGTCCAAGGCATTGCAGATCCTTACCGAAAGGGGGCACCTTAAACCCCTGGAGCCGCGACCGCTCCCGAAGAATCTCCCTGATACCCATGATGCTTCCCTGTACTGTGCATACCATCAACAGACTGGCCATGCCACTGATAATTGTTTCCGTCTTCGGCACGAGGTGCAAGATTTGATTGATAACGAAGTTATCCTCCCTCCCACTTCGGCAAAGTCCGTCACCACTCAGTTGTTGGATTTTGAAGATACAGATACCGCGAGTATGTAAGCAGAAGGTGAATCGCCTATGGGCCGTGTTTGGTACATTTTTGGATATGGCGTTTGGCACACATTTTTGAGCACCTGCCAATGCTATTTTTGTAAATCCTGACTCGAGTGTCGAGTCAGTCTTTTGTTTTTGAGTCTGTCTCTCTGTATTGAGTCAGTCTTTTGCTTACAAGGTCAGTCTTGTTGTAATGAGTCAGTCCCTTTTGTATAGTATACCAGGTCATTTCGGGGTTGTTGCCTCAAACACCGTTTTGTCTTTCAATTAGTTGCTTTTGTTGATTGAGTTTGTTTCTGCCGAGGAGCCAGTTATGCCAACAAATTTGATTGAAACAGCTGCAGCTATCACGGACCGAATTTGTTGCTATTCGAACCAACCACGCCAGAGATGTGAATGGAATGATAGTGCTTTTTCGCCTATTCTCTTGTGCTTTGAGCATTGTCACAATGACCTAAGTTTTTCATAAAACCCTTTTTGAACACTGCGGTGATAAAAATAAAGAGGGAGGAATCTCTCGGGTTTTCGCAAAATTTTGACCATTTTGAGAGAAAGAGAGGCATGCTAAGCCCTTAATGATTGAACTCAGGCTTGTCAACGTGAGTACTGAGAAGGACCCTAGCTTTGATCCAGATTGGTTCCACACTGTCTTCGGCACGAGCAATTTGCCGCCTTCTTAAAAACTTTCAAAAACAAAATATTTTGCGCAGTCTTGCGAAGACCTGTGTGGAATCGCTCTCGAGATTACGCAGCTTAGGATCGCTCTCAGCCTCGAGACTCGCCCCTCCATTTTCAAGCCTTGGACCAGCATCCAGCATGTTCAAAAGATAGCTATCAATGTGACGCCTGTGTGGCCCAATTCGAAGCAGCCCTCGAGCAAGAGGCATCAAAGCCCGATCAGGAAGATCAGATCCCACTAAGCAAAGCTCGAGAAGTAGCCGTGATGGACTTTTCCTGCAAATCAATACAACAGTCGCTCTCCTGGATACGGAAAGGCTTCAATCTCAAAACCATTTGGCATGGGCTTGCTACACTTTTACCCTTTGAGAGGCTCGCTGGGCTGAAAACCCGGAAGGGCGGCCCAGGCAAAAGTTAGAGCAAAGAAAAAGAAAAGCAAAAACAAAAAAAAAAGAAAAAAGAAGAAAAAAGAAAAATACAAAAATGCAAAGAATAAAAAAAAAAAAGAGAGAAAAAATGAAAAAAATTGAAAAAGAAAGAAAGAAGAATATAGCTCGCAAGGTTGAAAACCCGCATTGGGCGCCTTGGCAAAAGTTAGAGCCTAAACAGTGAAGGTTAAAATACCCGAGTGTACCTTAACCGGAACTACGTAAGGCTTGATTCCCATGTTTGGGATACGTAGGCAACTTCATCTTGAAGTCCAGCCCCCAACGCTTCCATAGCGTCTCAGTCCATGTCATGGTTTTGATCACTTTTTGCCTTCCCCGAATCCGATGTCTTGATTGCAGCAACTTACGATTGCGTGATTGACTTCCTCTTGAAGCCAAACCACCAACACCTTCCAGGTGACTGTGTCCACATATTGATTCAAACCGTCTTCGACTCCTCCGTGTCCGGGGATCCGACCGTCGTCAACAAAGACTGGCTTGCAACATGCCGCGGCATCATCCAAACAAGGGGCAACTTTCCGTTGCCATCCATTGCCATAAGTTGCCCTGAGTTACCGTTCAAACCAGGGGCAACTTTCCGTTGCCTTTCCCCCCTTTTAAGCCAGGGGCAAATTTTCCATTGCCTCCGATCCGAGTTTGCATATCTCGAGGGTAAGTTCCGCGCTCGTTGAGCATTGATTGTCTGCAAAAATAGTTTTTGAAAATTTTTACTGAGGTTGACTAAATTTCTCGAAAACTATTTCATTCTCCAAAATTGGACCATGTTTGGACCCAAAAGGAGAATTTTCAGTGCTCATAGCCTGACTTGCATGATTTCAAATCAAAAATCGAATAAGTGTGTTAATCCAACTCTCATTTTGGTCAGAACTGTTTTGAAAATACAACAAAAAATGGTCAAAATGACGAACTAGGGGCACGATTGAGTTGGGTCCTCTGTCTTCCCCCCGTTAATCTGATTGCCCGAGAGGCACTTTATCCGTCAGAAGAAGTGGCTGCAAGCTAGCTGTATCGGGCGTGAACCCGCAACTTCCTATTCATCTGTCATTCACCCTGGGGAGGGATGCAAAATGAGAGAATAAAGAATAGAGAGGTGTAAGCCGAGAGAAAAGTGAGAAGAAGGTCTTGTGAGAAAAACCGAGCTCGAGGGCCGAGTGGTGCGAGAATCACAAATCAGAGAGGGTGGGAAACCTACCCGGAAGAATTGGCTCCTCAAGATCTTTTTCAAACACGTCCGTGTCGTGTCTTTTGGTTTGTTAGTCTCAACTTAGTTTTGAGTCTTTTCCGAGCGTGTCTCGTTGTGTTAGGTCATGTGCCTTTTGCTTCTTTGTTCGAGTCTGTCTCGTCGTGTTCTGTGGTAGGCTCGACACCCTGGTTGAAAACCCGTCTTTTTCCAAAAAGTAATCGTCTGTGCTCAGAATGCCGTGCCATTCTCTATCCGTGCAAAGCAAGAGAAGGAAAGGGAAAATTTGGGACATCCGAGTGTGTTTCAACTGCAACCGTGTCAGCTTTGTGATCTGTCTCATCAGATTGGGACTATCTGTTCAGAGTTTGCTGTGTGCAGAATGAACCGAATACTGAGTTATGGGCTAAATGCAGATCAATCCCCAGCAGATTAGTCCTCAGCAGAGTATGGGCTGTATGTTCGGATTGAGCAATGGTTTGTATGAGTTGTTTTGCTGTTTAGTTGGTTGGTTATCTGATTATTACAGTGCAAGTGTTCAATTGTCAGACAACAGATCAATGTCATTTACATTTGAGGTGTAATATGATGCAATGCAGTGCGAAGTATGAAATACGCATATATATACAAATGTAACATTCTTTTTAAACAAAAGTTCGTTTCATATCATCTTTTTCGAATACATAGTTTGAGAAAAGCAAAAACCTGCCTGCGGCAGTACACAGTACTCTATCTACCAAAAAGAGAAAAGTACAAGAAAAGAAATAAAGAAAAGAAGCAGCAAAATCATCATCATCAGCAGCAGGCCTCATGCCTGAGGATCAGTCCTCGCCCTCTTCCTGGGCAAAAGCACAGGAGCATCGTCGGAGCTGTCACTGTCGGAGCCCGAGCCCGAGCTATCCCCGGCCTCCTCCGCAAATGACTCCGTCCCCGCCTCCGACTCACCATCTCCTGGAACTGGAGCTCGTGAGCTGCTCCCCACGTGACCACGTCCCCCTCTAGTACGAGGGAATATCCTGCCATCCCGAGTAGAGAGGGGAGGCCCAGCTGGAGCAGCGCCACCCACTGGAGGGATCGGGAAAGGAGGCTGAAAATACAAAGAACAAACACATCAGAATGCCGTGAGCAGCTTATCAGTGCAGAGTGCAGTGTATGAGTACGATGTTTGAATGCCGTGAGCAGTTGAAACAGTGCAGAATGCAGTGTATGAATACAGTGTGTCAAGTGCCGTGAACAGTTTTGGGTCTTCATAGCTCAAGAAAGCGCAAGAAAATGCACCCCCGATGTTCAACCGGCCTCCGTTTCGACTTCAGACTGTGTCTACTGTGAGTGGCACTCAAATTCAAGCAAGGACTATATCCTTTTGGTATCCTTTTGTCTTTTATAAGATTCAAAAGTTGCCCCGTGTGCGTTGCATACATCCATCTTTTTGCCCGGCGCATCGTATCGCGCCATCTTGCACGTCCCTTGCGACTTGCACCGTTTTGCATTTTCGTGTGGCATGCGTGTCATACCTTCATTTTGCATTCCATTTTGATCCACGTGAGGTGTACTACCTCACGTGCATCACTTTGCATCTCATTTTGATCCACGTGAGGTGTACTACCTCGCGTGCTTCATTCTGCATTCCATTTTGATCCGCGTGAGGTGTACTACCTCGCGTGCTTCATTTTGCATTCCATTTTGATCCGCGTGAGGTGTACTACCTCGCGTGCTTCACTTTGCATTTCATCTTGATTCACGTGAGGTGTACTACCTCACGTGCTTCATTTGGCATTTCATCCTGAGTCACGTGAGGTGTACTACCTCGCGTGCTTCATCCTGCATTTCGTTTTGCATTTCGCATTCCATCGCGCTATTTTGCGCACCCCATTGTTTTCATTCCGGTCCGGCGAGACCTTAAACACGCACGGGTCTGGCGAGACCTTAAACACGCACGGTCTAGGAGACCTTAAATCCTCGGGAGGTGCAAGACCTTCGGTGCACTAAGGTTGCCCCTCATGGCATTTGGCATGCATTTCATCGCGCCGTTTAGCGCACCCTCATTGCACTCCATTTTCCATCTTTTGAGACACGCACGTCTCATTTGCCCCATTTGCATCCATGTGTGTGTCTCATTCGCATCACACTCACTTAGAGTGTTGTGTAATCGTTGCTCCATGGTCTGGCGAGACCTTAAACACGCACGGTCTAGGAGACCTTAAATCCTCTGAAGGTGCAATTCCTTCGGTGTTTGTCGTGACCGAACGACTTTCGGTGGTCTGGTAAAGCCACCAGCCTGTGTTTGCGGTGAGTTCCTAGGAGACCGATGGGGACAGTGAAAACTAGAGTTAGAACGGCTTATGCCTAAAACGCAAAGGTTCGGAATTTCCGAGACTAAAGTCTGGTTTAAATACCCAGGGGGTGTACCCTCGGCTTGAAATCTGTATGGAAGCCCCATAGGTTGAGGCGGCGTGTTTACGCCTCAATTCTGGATACTGAACCGACCTAGTATATCGCCTTGTTGGTAAGATAGGGAAAGCTGCAATCGTAGCCATTGCATCATCGTGCATCGTCATGCATCATGTAAATACTGCATATGTCATGCATTTCAAAAAGAAAAAAAAAAACCCATGCATATGTCCTGCATTTCATCGTAGTATAGTGCATATGTCATGCATTTTCTGTAAATATCCATTTCCATTGCATTGTAGTTGCATGCATCCACTGCATCATCTCCCATCTATGGCCTGCGCCTTTCCTTGTTGAGCTTGGTCCGGTATGTGCCCTTACTCTTCACGTTGAAGCATAGTTCTGCTCGTGTATCGCGCCTACTCCACGTTGGTATGTTGGTTTGAGGTTGCGGCACCTTTTCTGTGTTAGACATGGCTTGTAGGTGTCCATGCCTTTCCTAAGCGAGATACGGTTTGGCCTGCGCGCCATAATCGCATATTGCATTGTAGTGTAATTGTTGCATCTGGCATTAGGATCATTATTCTTTCCCCAGCGGGTCGTTTCCCCACTTATGTCAATCCACCCAATACTTGTTCTTGTGTCTGTCTACATCACTCATAGTTCTGTGTGCGCTAGCGCCTTGAGGGCTTCGACACCTTTTCTATGGTAGACGGACTTGTTACTTCCATCAATCTATCTGACATTAGTGTGGATTCGAACCGCTCCGGTTTGAATCATGATTCAATTGCTTTGCATATAGTTTGCATAGTTTCGTTTGCATTGCATTATCATTTGCATTATTCATACATCATTTTGTATATATTGCATATCATTTTGCATTTCGTATCGCCATGCATATGGCTAACAATATTGCACCTGTTGAGTTTACTTTCTTTGCAGGCACGATATTGTATGTACGGCTCATTTGAGGCCAGTGCAACCGGACGAGCCGCACAGGTATTGTATCCTCCGCGTGAGACGTTTTGAGAATTGCATAATTCTCTTACATCCTTTCTACATTGTGGTGTAGATTGGCGTATGCTAGCTTATAACTGTTGCATGTGTGCTTCATTACAGCTTCCTTTGCATGATCATAAGTTATGCTCGGCTTCTTGCATTTTCAGTTGCATTTTGCCCCTGCCTTCGGGCGCATACCTTATCTGCGGCTTGTATGCCTGTGCTTGAACTACGCTGGTTTGATTCCTAAAGGGATACGTAGGCAGCTTGCGAGTTCAACCATTTGCGCTTTGTATGTTTGTCCAAGTCTTCGGCCTTGTCAAAAATGGGTCGTCTCTGGGCTTTGACATTCACTCCCGTCATTATTATGACTTTCGAGTTCTGTCAAAGAGGGGCAACTGTAGACACCCCATTTTTGACCGTCCTCAAGACTCGGACGTCACCGTTTGAACACTCGGTGATCATCCATGTTTGTGTTCGTTTGGAGTTCCCGGAGTTCTCGGCTGTGCGAGCCTTGCCTCAGGACCCCCGAACTCGATCGTTTGTGTTTGGTTCTACACCAAACACTTGTGTTTTGCCTTCGAAGGGCAGGGAATGCTTTGTGAGGCATCCCCACACACCACCGGCTGGGGCTAGAGGCCACCGGCTGGCTGTAGTTTCTATCGGCACTTTTTTGTGCCGACCGGCACTAAGTTTTGTCAAAATGACACTCTTTGCCGGCCGGGCACTGTTCAGCTGCTTTTTGAGATATTTTCTCACAGTTGTTCAGCCTTTTGCTCCCCTCCATACACGTGTATGGAGGGATGAGCTTGTTTGGTAACTTAACTTGTAAGTTTGGTTGCCTATACAAGAGAACTCTCTTCTCTTGGCTCAAGGGTTGGAATTCTTGAGAGGTTTCAGCCATTTTAGAGAGAGACCAAGCTCTGGTTTTAGGTTAAAATCATATATCTATCTTATCTCTCTCCTTTCTTGCTTATTTAGTACACTAGGTGCTTTAGTTCACACTTTTGCACACAAGCACCTAGTGTTTCACCTTCCTTTGGTTCTTGAGGGTCCAGAGGTTTGTTTTGAAGCTTTGGAGCTGGTTTGGTACTTAAGGAAGCCAACACATCATCTTTGTTGAAGAGGCTTCAAGGGTAAGACACTAACTCTCTTTTTACTCCATTCTTGTACCTTCATTTTGCTTGCTTTAAAACAGTTTTTGAGCTTAGTGTTTGGCACATAAAAGTTCTGATTTTTAAGCCTCTTCATTGTATATTAAGAGTGTTTAGTGGTTTGGGTAGGTTTGACCACCCTTAAGCCTTGAAAAGGTCACTTTTTGTGCTATTTTGTGAGAGATCCGAGATTTTGGTGATAGGATCTCTTCACCATTGAAATCTTGAGGGATTTCAGTGGTGAAGAGCATGCCTTGAAGTCTCAAGAAGGAGAGGGCCACCCCCTCTCCTTGATGTCCTTGAAAAGGGCAAGTTTTGCCTCTTAAGGAGCACCATGCTTGAGTGTGTGTTGAGCATGTTTAGGTTGTTTTCCATGCTTATATTGCCATGATATAACATGTTTCTAAGTTGGTTTTGGTCTCCTATGCATGCTTAGCATAGATCCCATGTAATGCCTCTTTGTTGCTTTAACATGCCTAGGTTGTGTGCCTCCATTTCTAGCATGTCTTAGGCTCACATCCATGAAGCTTGTATGCTTATTTTGCCATATATGAGGTCTGTCCATAGTCATTTTGGTCGACCATGACTTGTATTCCATGTCCTCTTTATGTTTGGCTTGTTGGCCTTAAGGGTACAAGTGTATAGCATGCCTTGCTTGCATTACTTTTGTTGGTTTGGAACCATTTCATATGCCACTTCAGTCCCCTAGAGGTGCTTGTATGCTTACATTGCATGCCTCTTTGTTGTTTCTTAAGCTTGTGTTGCATGCTCCATGTTTAGGCCTTAATGCATGCCTTTGGACTTATGTCTCTTAGATGCCATCTAAGTGGTCCCTTGGGCCTAATTTGACATGCTAAAAATCTGTTTTGAGTCGTTAAGTGCATGCCATATTTGTTTTGAATAAGTGTGGTTCAATGCCCCTATTGGCTTGCTTTAAGCCTAGGCCATTTGCATGCTTTATTTGGCGTGCTTCATTGCATGATTTGGCATCATGTTTAACATGAATTTCAGAGCTTTTCATGCATGCTATTAGCCCATGTTTGTGCCTCTTAAGTGTGCATGAGAGTTGCTTTTGTATGCCTTGGGTTTGGACCTTAACACTTGCATGTGTGTGAGTTTGTTTAGTCCCCAATTGTAGGCATTTTGGCTACTGATTTTTGGCCTTTTGGAGCTGCCATAACTCATGCCTTAGTCCACCATTTCATTGGTTTGTATACTTGTCTTATATTCTTGTTTGTATGCTTGCATAAATGCATTGCATAGTCCATCTTGCATCCTAGATAACATGCTTAGGGTTGCACCACATTGACATGCATGCCAAGCCTCTTGAAGTGAGTTTGATAGAGGTTTGGCACCCTTTTGTGCCTATGTGTTTTGCATGCATTTGAAAGTGAAGTTGCATTCTTGGTTCTTAGGGCCATCATGCATGAAAATGCGCGATTAGTGGTCCGGGAACCGAGGCACACGTCTCCTTGAGTCAATAACATGATAGGGAGTGTGTTTGGTGCATAAATGGCTTGAATTGCATTGCCTTGCATGTTGTTTCCCTCTGCTGCTGTGAGTTGCAGGTTCTGCAGGAATTTTGTGCCGACCGGCACTATTTAGTGCCGACCGGCAGTCAACTCCCAGCCGATGGAACAATTCTGTGCCGGTGGCCTCCTCCTTCAGCCGGTGGTATTCTCCCCTAGCCGGTGGTACTCTCCAGTGCTCTGAGAGGCACTCCTGGGATTTTGGGAATTTTCTGAAGAGGAGAGCAGAGGAAACAGAGGCACACTTGCACGGCAGTGCGGTTCCGAGCCAGTCCCGAGCACGCGCTGCTTTTGAGCCTTCTTCCCGAGGCGTTTACTGCTTTAATTAACTTAGTTAATTTGTTAATTAATTTAGTTAATTTGTAATAATTAATTAGCTTGCGTAGTTAATTAATTTGTATTATTCTTTTAGTCCCTCCGAGCGAGGGCAAAATTGTAATAAGTGTGTGTGAGTGGGTGCATGTCTTCCAATCCCCACTTCTTTCTATCCCTTTTATTTACCTGCTTACAGTGGTAGATTAGGGCATACTTATTTTTAGCATACCTTATGCAATGCATGCGTGCATTCATGCATTTGTTTACATGCACCGGGCTCGGTACATCATACAAACTGCATTGCGATTTTCAATTCCAAATTGAATACGTGCATTGAATAAAGTGCATTTCACACGCCATGTTTAGGGTTAGCCGAGCCTACTCTAGATTGCATCTATGCCTGTGTTGCATTAGCCACTTAACATGAACTAGGTCATGCATGTTTGCTAACTAGTTTACTGTTTTGGCACGGAGTACGATGTAAGTTTTTATGGCTTTAGCATATCGCATGCGTGTGAATGTTCACCATAATAGTATGCTTGCCATGCGGCTAAGTGCTTACATGATAAACTGTTTGAATGCCTGTGGGTGGAGGTTGGATTGCCTGAGTCGGAACAATTCATTGAAATCCGCGTTTTAGCCTACTTGCGAGTAGCAAAAGAAAACAACACGTTTTTCGAGACAAAACGGATATGCAATGTTTATTTCCAAGTTAGGCAATCTAGTCTATACTTTTGTGTTGTGCGCATCACATAGTAATTCTAGGCTAAATAATTGGAATAAGAACATGTAATGTTTTCAAAAACGGATATCACGGTTAGTAGAGGCCGGTCTTCGGACCAGGCGAAAGGGGGTGCTCATAGCTGACCTTCCCCGATCGTACCCAAGCTCCCGAGCCAAGACCACTTTGGTGATGACGGACATGTGGCCTTCGGCACCGAGTCAGGGTTTCCTAAATTTCCCATTTTAAAATATTTAGGTGGCGACTCTATAATCTGGCAAAGCAGTCCATGTTTGGCACTACTTTTCAAAAAAATCTGTTTTCTCAAACGATTTGCCGGATTTGGACTCTTTGGTTCAGATTTAGAACCGCGACACAAAAGGGAGTCCGAACTGTAGCGCAAAGCCCACGGGCACGTCTACACTACACGAGACAGAGGTGTTGCAAAGCAGATGGGAATGGGTAAATATCACAATTTGCAGAACTTATCATATGGTGATTGTTGGTTAATCTTTGCCCAACATGCATTTGAGTATAGAAATATCATGGAATGCCCAGAATTGGTAAGAAAATTGTTGAGAACAGGTGCAGAGGCTTACCCTTGGCAGCGAGGGCCCTTGGCAGCTTATTATGCTGTAAACAAGAAGAACATGAATGGAAAGAGATACTAAACAACAATATATGGAATGAGGAAAGTGGCATTCTCACAGCATTGAAATTGAGCTACCTTCATCTCCCTGTCCATTTGAAGAGGTGCTTTTCCTATTGTGCAATTATCCCAAAGGACTACGAATTCATGCAGGAGGAATTAGTCTTGCTATGGATGGCTGAAGGTTTAATTGAGCAACCAAACGGTGGTGACCAAATGGAAAAATTAGGCCGCAAGTATTTTCACGAATTGGTGTCAAGATTATTTTTTCAATCGTCAAGTGGTAACAAATCGCAATTCATAATGCATGACCTCATCAATGATTTGGCTCAAGATGTTGCAGGGGACAAATGTTTTAGGTTGGAAAATAATTTAGAGGGTGGCAGGCAGAACAAGATTTCGGACAAAGCACGCCATGCATCTTATGTTGCTAGCCATTATGATGGAATCAAAAAATTTAAAGCTTTCGATGATGCCAAATGCTTACGAACATTCTTAGAATTTTTGCCACAACAACAAGTTCACCTCGTAACGACGTACTTGTTTCATGATTTGTTGCCAAAGTTAAAATGCTTACGTGAGTTGCGTTTACAATGTATTAGCATGGATGAACTACCAGATTTCATTGGAGATCTAAAGCACTTGCGGTACCTTGATGTATCATATTCTCGAATTAGGAAGTTACCTGAGTCAGTGGTAACTCTCTACAATTTACAAGTCTTGCTTTTGAAATATTGTCATCAACTTGAGAAATTGCCTCTAAACATGGAGAGGCTGGTGAACTTGCGCCATTTTGATATGACTAGCGTGCATATTCGATCATCAGAAGAGATGCCATTACATATAGGTAAATTAACTAATCTCCAAACATTGTCAAATTTTATGGTGGGTAAAGATTGTGGGCATAAAATAGGAGAGTTGAAAAACCTATCATACATTCAAGGGGCAATACACATATCAAGACTGGAGAATGTTAATAGTGTTGAGGATGCAAGGGATGCCAATTTAATGTCTAAGGAGGAGTTAAAAAATTTATCACTAGAATGGGATGAATTTCATAGTTCACAAAATGACATTGTTGAGAGGGATGTGCTTGACATGATGAGACCTTTCAAATTGTTGGAACAACTCACCATCAGTGGGTATGGCAGTACAAAATTTCCAAACTGGGTTGGGGATGTTTCATTCTCCAAAATGGTGTTCATGCGATTAAAAGGTAGCAAATGTTGCAGATCTTTACCACCACTTGGACAACTACCCTTGCTTAAAGACCTTTACATTGAAGGAATGAGTGCAATAAAGCACCTACGTTGTGAGCTCTATGGGCAGCAGTGTGGTGCCAAACCTTTCCCCTCTCTAGAGAGATTGAGCTTCAAGTTTCTGCCAGAATGGGAGGATTGGTCTGCTTTTGAAACAGAGGGAGTTCAGCCGTTCGGTCATCTCAGTGAGCTTTCCATCATAGATTGTCCCAAACTTGTTGGAAGATTACCAAATGATCTTCCTTGTCTCAGTTCTCTCAAAATTGATGGTTGTCCGCAGTTGTTGATTGATGTTTCGAGCCTTGTTCAGCCATCACTTGCGTCCTTGTCAATGAATAATGTTATGCTCCCAAGCCTTCCAGTACTCTTAGGGACAAAGAACATAATTAAACTTGGTTCCCTCACCTTGGATATTAGACATGTCACAGTTCTTGACTCCCTCTGCGATCCTAGCACAACTGATGAAGAGCTATTGGCTAATGAAATGTCTAAGCATTTGACTTCAATAACTGCTTTAAGCATTTCTCATGTTGAAAAACTAGCGTTCCTACCAACGTGGTTTACTCGAGATTTGATAGGACTCAAGAAATTGAATATTAGTAACTGCCAAGAACTCATAACATTGTGGCGGAATAAGGTGAGAATACAAGTATGTCTCCCTTCCCTCTGCCATTTGAAGATTTCTGATTGCCCCAAACTGGTTTACTTGTTTGAAGAAGAGCAAGACAAAGGAGGAGAAGGTTCGAAAAAGCAGCAACATGAAGGGCTGCCTTGCATGACGAGACTCGAGTATTTAACAATTGAAGATTGTGGAATGCTGAAGAAACTGCCACAAGATCTGCACACATACACATCTCTTGGGGTGCTTAGAATCCGCAATTGTGCAAGTCTCATCTCTTTTCCAATGAAGGGTTTGCCATCTATGCTGAGAGAACTTAGGGTTTCAATGTGTGATGCTTTGGAGTCCCTACCTGAGTTGATGAAACTCAATAATTTTCAAGAGTTGGGGGTTTCTTATTGTGCATCACTCATATATTTATTGTCAAGAGGTGGGCTACCATCCACACTAAAACAACTTAGGATTGAGTATTGTAAAAATTTGGAGTCACTTTTTGCAGAGGAAGGGATCAAAATTGATTGTCCATCTCTTGAAACTATTTGTATCAAATCTTGTGGGAGACTCAAATCTTTACCTGAAGCCAATAATCTCAGGAATCTCAGTGAATTGAAGATAAAATATTGTTCTAATCTGGAGCCCCCGTCACATGGTGGTCATGATGAGAACAACAACATCAACCAACTCACTTCGCTTCAAAAACTGTGTTTATATGAATATAGGGCTGGAATGGTCTCCTACTTTGTCAAGGAAGGGAGTTTCCTCACCAACATCACTTCACTTAAAATCGGGAATTTGAGAGTGGACGACGTCGATCAACTTCCACTTCTACCTCCATCTCCATTAGAGTGGGGTTTGCACAAACTCTTTTCTCTTACAACACTCAAACTTGTTGGCCCAGCTTGGCCGTGGGGAGATACGGTGTCCTTTCCAGAAGAAGGGATGTTCCTGCCCACCTCTCTCATCAATTTGACCATCATCGACTTTCCAAATATGGAAAGACTCTCTTATGAGGAGTTTCAAAACCTCACCTCTCTCCAAACACTTGAAATCCGGTTTTGCCCTAGGCTTGCATCCTTTCCAAAGGAAGGGTTGCCTCCATCTCTTTTGCATCTACGCCTGCACTGAGCTTGCGACCTTTCCAGAACAAGGCTTCCCTCCCTCGCTTTTGTCACTGAATATCACGAGATGTAATCCAATACTGAAATAGAAGTGTGAAAAGGGGAAACAATATTGGCCCATCATCCAATACATTCCTTATGCAAGGTACAAACAAACAAACACAAAATCTGTCATGCCATTTTTATTTATTTATTTTCTCATTACCAATATCATCTCAGATTTTTATCACAACTGAGAGTTTACTATTTACTTCTTTTGGATCGTAAGAGAGTTCTAGTTTGTTGTGAATGTTGAAATTACCAATAAATTACTGAATAATTATTATTAAACACACTGCTCTATTTTTCAATTCATTATTTGTCTTTTCCTTGAAATATTTCCTTTCCTCTTAATTTTCATTCTCATTTGTTATTTTGTCTTGTATTATTCATAGGTGCTGATGCAAAAATTGCCTTATTCGTTTTGAAAAGAGTTTGGTTATAACTTTTGAAAAGAGGTTTGAATTGTGTGTTATGAGTTTTAAAAATAGTTTTTGAATGGAGTTTTGAGTTGTGTGTTTAGTTATGAGTTTTAATTTTTTTTTATTTGAATCACGATTCCAAAAGTAAACCAAACGCAACCTATTTTTCTATAAAATGTTTTCTCTAGAAAATGATCTCCTATGTTTGATTGCAACTTGAAACTAATGTGCTAGTGGTTGTATTAGCGGTGGTGTCGGTTGTAGTAGGGGCGGCGGCGGCGGCGGTGGCGGCGGTGGTAACAGCGTGGTGGTGGTGTTGGTAAGACTTTATTCCAAAAAATATTTACACTTTCGAGAAAAAAATTTCACCTTCAAAGGTGTAAAGAATTTTTCACTCAAAAAGGCTTTTTTATTTTTTATTTTTTATTGACCATAGAAAACTTTTTCCATTTAACTTTCATTTTCTATCATACTAACCGCTAGAAAATGTGACAAACATTTTTCCAAAAAATATTTTCAGCTAAAACAAACAGAGTATAAGAGATGAATTTTTTCTAGGTTTAGCAAATATTTTGTCAAAGGGGTGGCTATTGATGACTTTTTGGTTTCAAGTTTCTGTATCAAGTTTGTTCCCCTATTTTTACTCACCCTGAGCTCAATTCATGCATGATCAACTGCCATTCTTCTAAAAGTGTACTTGTTCCCACATTAATTCATCCATGTTTAAGTAAACAATCGAATCCTTGCACTTTTGTTCTACAAGTACCTGAATGGAAGGAAAAATTTTACTTCTACACCATGTTTCAGTTATATTTCAAGTTTGCATTTTTGTTAGGACCTTAAGAGAATCTTTATTTTACTATTGTGCATTTAACATGCATTCCATCTCATTCTGAAAAAATATGCATGTACAAACTTTGAACTTTATAAATATGGTTTTTTGAAGTCTATTGCAAAGTATAGCATCACTTTTTGATACTCTTCATGATAGTAACTCACTCAAACATAATTCTTCTATTGTTACCATCATTGTAATTTTGAGTTGTTTCAAGTTCTGACTTTAGTAAATTTGAAATTTACTAATGATAAGCTTATGCATAAATTTTGAGTTTCAAATTTTAGGGTCTTGCTTAGAATGAATAGTTGGCAAATTGAAGGATTTTATTATCCTTAAAAAGACAACAATGCTTCTCTCCCAAACCGTATAAGTGACAATCTCTAAAGATGTGGAGCTCATCAATCATCCAAAATCTTAGTCACTATGTTCATGGTCTTCTATGCTCACCTATGGATGACAATCAAAATCAACTTTGTAGGTTTTGAAGGTTCACTTTTACTTTAGGAATACATTAGTTCTCTAATTCATCCTTGTCACCAACTCACGCAAAAATATTTTTTTTCCAGGTTCTTCATTCACAATCCGAGCTAGACAATGCCTTTTCTCTTGATCTTTTATTTTTCCTGTACTGCTGCTTCGATTCTAGGTAATTAGTAGACAAAATTTCCTCTGTCTTTAATTTCATTATGTTATCTATTTGTAGTCCACACCATGGCTTCCAATTTCATTTCAATAGAATTAGAATTATGTATTCCACTTTTACAATTTTTTGGACTTAGGTGGGACATGAAAATTTGGTGTGTCCTATTTATGTAGAACATATAGCAGTGCCAGAGACAACATAATGTATCATATCCATGGTAACATGGAATATATTTTGGGAAAATTAATCTATTACATCAACAATTGAAATGTTGACATATGATGTATTAGCTAGCTGTATAATGTTTCCAATGGCTACAAAATAAATGGTTTAGTAATTTGTATTAGTTCAAGTTATTTGTTCTTTTTTGAAATTGCCAAGACGAGAGCTAATGAGTGGTTCCATTTCACTTGATATTGCCAAGTCTAGCTGCTTAATGAGTATGTTCGCCTACACCACCAAATACAAACACACCTCCATGAGCATCGACAATATTTTTAACCCTAAAGAGGACAACTTCCTCAGTCTGTTACAAAACTACAATTGTAGCTTGTAAAACTGTGATTTTCTGTATTTTTCAATGTTTTGTTGAAAATTTAAATAGAAAAATGTACTGACTATTGTCAATACCTTTTTTTTTTCCTGATGGCTTTGTTGTTGTGGAAATAAACTTTAGGATGTATGCATGCTCATCATCTAAATTGCATTGTGAGTTTTTGCGCCTCTTTGCAAGGTATGCCAGAAAGTTTCTTGATAATTACTGTTAGGTTTTTATTCTTGGCAACCCCGTTTGACAAAACTCCTTTCAGATGTATTTATTTTCGACAGTGAGGCTATGAGTTTATTAGATGCAAATCCAAACCTGAATCGAGCCATGCAGAGAAGTTTGTGATGTTAATACTTTCAAGATTGCCACTTCGCTGATTATTACGGGGGTCGAGCTGCCCGATCAGCTCGCGGCCGAAGCAAAATTCAAAATTGCATTCAAAATTGCATGTCAGCCGTTGCTCGCTCGAGCCAAGGAGTGCTCGCTCGAGCTAAGACTTTCTCGCTCGAGCCAAGGAATGCTCGCTCGAGCCAAGGATTGCGTCCATGCAAAAACCTGAAGAAGTGTATTCCTCACTCGAGCCAAGGATCCGTCGCTCAAGCCAAGGCACTAGTAGAAATCATGAAAATTACTCTCCTCGCTCGAGCCAGGAAAGCTTCGCTCGAGCGAGCCTCAGAATCCGGATTTCTCAAGGAGTTTGTTTTCTTCCCAATCTTGGATTACTTTTCGTTCTCTATAAATACTTGGTTTTCTCCCAAAACTAAGTAATTGATTGAAGTCCTCCAGATCTTCTTTTTGGTTCTTAAAGGTTTATATCTGGGGATATTTTGTTATTTTTCTTTGATGTTTTATTGAGTAATCAACTCATGGTTTAAAGAGAGTACATCAAAGGTTTGTTTGTTATACACAAGAGAGAGTTGTTCTTCAGTTGTGGATTCTGAAGAATTCGAGCCTGAAGCTTTGGAGGGAATCCGGAGTGGCTCATCAGAAAGACAATTCCGTGCTGAAGATGGGGTTGGAAGAGGCACATAGAGGTTGGTTCAATTAGGCGTTGTGAATTCGCTAGATAATTGAGAGTGATACCTGTGTAATTCCTTTATATCTTCTTAGTGGATTGTTCTTGTGGCTGTTGCCCGTGGTTTTTTTATCACAATTGGAAGGTGTCCAATTGTGGTTTTTCCACGTAAAATCTTTGTGTCTCTTTCTCTTGATTGTTTGATTGGGATTGTTATATTCTGCTTAAAATTGATACATAATCACTAATCAACATCTAGGAGGTTTCTAGATTTTTCAATTACTTTGGATGCTCTACTCTAAAATAAGGCTTTATCCAGTAATGTAGAAAACTCTCATAGGTGATAAAGGATTAAGAGACAGAAAAAAAATTGATAAAGGATTAAGAGACAGGAAAAAAAATGATAAAGGAGTAAGAGATATTTCAAGATAATTGAGAAGAAGTCCTTTCCATAATTGAAAAAACCACCCTCCAACACAATCTAAGGCAAGACTTTTGATTATTTAAATTTCCAGACCTTGCAAAAAATCACATTGTGTTTTTAAGCCTTTCTCCTTGCATGCTATTCTACATTTGATAGTTAGTAAGCCATCTAGTCTGGTCAAAATCCATGTGGGCAATCCATAGTTACTTTACCACTCCAAAAATGGCAATATGGAAGAATCAGCCATTTCATCTATTACTTGATAGAGCAACTAAGACTTTACAATAATAGTTAATAAATGATGAAGTTTGGTCCGTTGTCCTTTATGTGAGTTTGAGTTTGGTTGCTAATTTCAATTTATTTGTTATGAAGAAAATTCGCTTACCTTCTTATCTCTACTACAATTTTGTTCATGTATATTACTTTGAACCTCTTATCAACTTATGGTTTTGTTTCCTTATCTTGCAGGTAGCTTTCGAGGATGCTTGAGACTCTTTACAACAATATTGAGGTTTGTTATGGGAAAACTATAAAAAGAGAAGACGAAGAAGAAGGTAGTGCAGGCTAAAATACCCATGCACATTTGAGAGTTCCCTCATCGTCAGAGGCAATAGATTCTATGTGCAATCTGCAAGAAAGGATTTGAAGTGATTTGAATGTCTGGTGTGTGATGGTTTGGAAAGTTAGATGGATTCCATGCCGATGCTAAAGTTTGCTCCCTTATTGATGAAAACACTGATGTCTGGAATGCAATGAAGCTCTCATCACATAGTGCTTTTTGGATTTTGAAGCTGAGTTGATATGTAAAATCCCTTTTTCCCCAAGGCTTGCTGATGACAAACTAGTTTGGCACTTTACTAAAAATGGCCTTCTTTTTTCTATTAATCGGCATATCATTTGGAGATGGATTTGCAAAGAAGACAAACACGGGTCAATTCTTTAGATGGGGTGAGTTTTGAAAGGCATTTTGGAAGAAGATTTGGCAACTGAAAGTTCTGAATAAAGTGAAAATCTTTGGATGGAAAATATGTTCGAATATCCTTCTTGTTTAGTGAAACTTGAGTAGGTGCAAAGTATTTCAATTTGATGGTTGTTACTGTACATTAGTGTTGTTTTTGGTGGTTTGAGTTAGCTTACAATGTGATTGACAATGTTAGCATTGTAGTCATTCACTTCCGTACCCAACAAAATTTGTGGATCAATGTATTTCTAGGCCTTTTTTAAGTCTCTTGACACAACACATCTTCATTTGTAGAAATTAACTTTCACACGGTATTCACTTTTCAAGAGCATTCTTGAGAGAGAGTATGTTTTGTTACTTGCTCATATAAATGATGCAAAGCACAATTATTTGAACAAAGTCCTGATCCTGTATTCAATTTAGTTGATGTTCTGAAGCAAAATGCTAGTTTGGCACTTGGAACATAACACCTGCCTTAAAAAAATAAAAAAATAAAAAATCCTATTGAAACGAGTATAAAATTGTCTAAAGGAAAAAGATGAAATAGGTAAATGTGAACATACATAGTATATCTATACCACATATATGTGTGTGTGTATGTATATTCAAAGCCTTAATCTCATTTATCTATTATAATTTCTTCTGATTACTGTCATAATGGCTAATAGTATTGTTCCTCGTTCTATGGCTGTCAACTTTGATCTTATTCTGACATTGTAGTTACGGAATGATTCTTTTGCAACATACAAATTAATATAATGCTGAAGGGCCTCTTTTTTTTTTTTTTTTATGGTTATATGGAGAGTTAAAACCCATGGATCTAATTTAGTTTCTCTTTTGCTTGTAATGACTCTCAAACTAAAGTTAGAGTAGTGTTTTTTGTTCACTTTTATGAGTGTAAACTCAAGTCTTTTAATTTTAAACTCATTCTCAACACTCAAAGAACATGATTCTTGTTGAATTTTGAAAAATCTCCTTGATATATCCATGCTTCATCCAAAAATTCAAGAATTTGAAAAGTTTTCTCAATTTAATTTAAGGCATTTAAATTAGGACAATGATATTTAAAAACTTGAATCCACTGGGCATTATTAACTAATACTCTATCTAACTTGTTGAGTTTTTCTTTTTTCTTGTTTTTTAGTCCAAGTGAACCAAAACCCTTTGGATTAAGGTCTTCCATAAGTAGTTCAACAAGGCAACTGAAAAATCTAGAAATTCCCTAGATGTTGATTTGTGATTATGTATCAATTTTAAGCAGTGTATAACAATCCCAATCAAACAATCATGACAAATCGACACAACGATTTTACGTGAAAAAACCACAATTGGATGCCTCCAATTGTGATAAAAAAAAAACCACTGGTAAAAGCCACAAAACAATCCACTAAAAAGACATAAAGGAATTATACAGGTATACTCTCAATTACCTAGCGAATCCACACCCGAATTGAACCAACCCCTATGTGCCTCTTCCAGCCCCGTCTTCACCTCGGAATTGTCTTGACAATGAGCCACTCCAGAATCCACCAAAGCTTCAGGCTCGAATTCTTCAGAATCCACCAAAGAACAACTCTCTCTTTTGTGTAGAATAAATAAACAATCCTTCGATGTATACTTCTTAAACCATAAGTTGAATACTCAATTAAACATCCAAGAAAACTAGCAAACTAGTCCCAAATATAAACCCTAATATCCAAGAAGAAGATCTCAAAAATGTAATCCTAGTTTTGGACTAAAACAAGTACTTATAGAAATCTGGGACTGCGAAGCTCACTAGAGCGAAGACTCTCTCTCGTTTGACCGAGGAACCAAAAACGCGTGTTTTCCATAAGTGTCGCCGCTCGAGCCAAGCTTCCTTTGCTCAAGCGAAAAAAATTCCTACTCAGGTTTTTTGCAGACAGACGCAGCTTCTGACAGTAGGATTCTTTCGCTCGAGCCAATCATGAAAGAATTAGCACCACGAACTTCTCTGCAAGGCACAATTCGAGTTGGATTCGCATCTAAAAACTCATAGCATCACTGAAATAAAAAGTGCGAAAGCAAGTACAACTGAAAGGAGTTTTGTCAAGCAGAATTACCAAGAATAAAAACCTAACAATCTCCCCCTTTGGAAATGTCGTGACAAAACACACCTAACAAATAAAATCCTAAACACCCCAACCCATTATAGCCAACAAACGCAAACTTCTTTTTCAAGGTCATGATCTGCAAAACAGTTATTAGTGCCACAATCTCCAAAACAACTATTAGTGCCGCAAGAGTCTATGAAAAAACAATAAACATATGACAAGATTATCTTGAAGCATGAGATGGAAAACATGAATAGATGCGACTTGGAGATTTTAAAAACATGTAGCATGAATAGATGACAATCGGAGATTTAAAGAACATGTAGCATGAATACATGAAATCCTAAGACACATGACAGTTCTCCCCTTTTTTGTCACGAATTGACAAAGGAAGCTCAAACAACTAAAGTAAAAGCATAAAACACACAAGCAAGGATATGATGACGTAAATATCAGGAGCATGCAAGAAGGAAATAATCAAAGTGTTCATGCTAACAAAATCTTGCAATGATAAACCAAACTCCCCCTCACTAAAAGCAACCACAAACATTGAAAACAGTGAACAAGAAGAAAACAACAAAAATTATATGGTGGAGCAAGCAAGGGATTTCAGAGTTGTACCTTAAAACACACAAGATTATCTAAGAAGCACAATTACTTGAAAACACAATGTGCACAGCCTCTAGAAGATTCCTCATAAAAGAAAGTGATGCATTATGTGAAAAGCATAGATCCCTTGATAAAAGTGTGTGTGTGACTCTTGGAGATTCAAATCCTAGTAGTGATCTGAAAGTTGGACCTCCGGCAAGAGAATCTAAGCACAACTAAGGAAAGTCAAACCACTAGGAATCAAGGGGTATTTGGTAAGTAAAAGCGGAGGCTCTCCGTCAATCAATGAATCATTTATTTTTTTTTCTTTTTTTTCACATCTTTTTCTGTTCTTTCTTTTGCACATCTTTTCTTTTCTTTCTTTTTCACACTCATTGGTGGTTGACACGCTCAAGAGTATGGAAGCAGAACTAGAGAAGCATGGATAAAATAAGGATAGCCTGGTTGGTGACTCTAAGGTAGCCTTTTTCTCATGGTTGGACTACAAAGAACAAAGGGGAAAGCCGTGGAGATGCAAAAAGATGGAAGGTGGTTAAGAGACTCAACATCACCCATGATGTGCTAGTATAGGTCAATTCCTCTAGAAAAGCAAAAGATACAATGCCAGAAGTCCATAGAGAAAAATGATCACTAAGGCGGAAGACTCCGATATTTGCTAATCCAAGAGTGTGTATAGAATGAGACATGCTAATCAAAGAACCCACACTCCAAAATGAGTAATGATCACAGAAAGCACACACATATTAACATGTAATGGATATTCTCATCAATTCCAATATGTACCAAGGACTACTCAAAAATTTCAAGCTTGCAAAATCATACTAAGAAAACCTTTTTGGATTTTTTTTTATTTTCTAAAATATAGCAAGACATAAAATGAACAAGCACACACTAAATGAACCACACATTAAATGACCCAAAAAGAAAAAAATACACACAGAAACCCAAAAACTAAAACGAATAAACAAATTAACACAAGTCAAGTTTTCTCACCCAAACAGCTTTAGTATGAACAAAGTTGTGAGAATTGCGATTTTTGGGTAGTGTCTTGACGTTGTGGTTTCCTTCCCCTTCAATGGGAACCCGTCTCGACTTGGTTTCTAACTTCTTATTTCTAGGTCTAGGCAAATAAAAACTCGCTCCATGTTTGTGTCTCAAGCAAATCAAAATAGCAAGGTTTATTATGACCCTTAACCTCCTTATGACTAATGAAGTGTCTCCCACCCCATGAGATGTTAGAACTTCTTCCATCTCTATGAGACACTCTCCTATGCAACTCATAACAATAAGGCCGAATATGACCATACCTACCACAATGATGACAAATAAAAAAGGGTGTACCTTCTTTTCTTTGACCTTACCAACTCTAGGAAGATTTAGAAGTCTTTCCTTCCGTTGAATCTTGTGCTCCCCCTGCCCTTGAGTTCTTGTATCATGAGACGTGGATGTATTTTGTTTTTGCTCTTTGTTATCACCAAAGCCAATGCCACTCTTGTCACAACACATTTGTTGAGACTCAATGATATCCTCCAAAGTCTTTGATCCTTTATTCCAAAGACCAATGGTAGTCATAGCACACTTGAGCTCTTCCTCTTTCTTGATCATTAGTTCTTCCAAAGACAACTCGAGGGATTCAATCTTTTCTTCATATATGGCATAGATTTGCTGTAGCTCATTTCTCTCTGTCTCACAAGTCAAGAGTTTTGCACAAAGAGCTTGTCGATCATTAGCTATCTTGATGGCATCAATCCTAGCCTTAGAAATCTCCTCCTTTAGTTTGACATTCTCACTTTCACATGCTTTGAGTTTCATAGTGAGTTTGTCATTCAATTTAGATAACTTAAGAGATTCCTTATACAATTTTTCATAAGCTTGCTCAAGCTCTTCATCATCACTCCCTGAGGATTCATTATCAGTGGCATTCTTAACCGGCCTCTTTGGATACTTTGTTCGTGTCATCGTGGGTTCATGTCTAAAACACCCAATACTAACATGATCCATTTAATTAAATGTTTCAAATATCAAGACAAGGACCTAACCTACTTGTGATCATATCAATCCGAACGTGACACGACTAACATGGTTAGCATTAGAATTTATTTTAGATTATAAGCAATTTGTGCAACCTAAATCAAGCAAACTTGTTTCAAATCACATATAAGGGTAACTTATTTAAATATTAACACCAACAACATAATATATAGAATAAAATACAATAAAGTGTGAATAACTTAAAGTAATTGCACTTATATGGAGATATAAGTCGGAGCAATGTGAGAGGTGTATCCCATGCCACATATTCCATGTATAGCTCGTTACTCTTGTGTCACTTTCATTGATTTTGTATGTTGGTAAGGTGAGTGTGGGGGGAGCCATCGCATTTGTCTTAATTTATGTTGTTTATTCATTTGTTGTTGTTGCGAATGAGATTTTGAGGAAACATGCTCGAAGGTTGAAATTGGATGTTGTTACACTGTTGTTTCTTGTCAAAGGAAGTGTGTTGTCTCAAGGGAACCAAGAGGATGACTTTATCTATAATATTTTTCTTGACATGGACACAGAAAGTGATACAATCATTTCCCATAGTGCATTGCCTCAGTGGATGTGGGCGTCAAATGTCGCAATATATTCAAATCAGCCAGCTAAGGTGTCTGGCAATGAGAGGTCTGTGTGGGGCTGGATTGATAATGGCATAGAAACTGAGCACTCGTCATTCTCCTGTTCTAAACTATGTTCGACAATGGAGTTGTCTTTAATAGTGCCACTTCGGTTGACAATTCCTCTAGTTCAGGAATCTCAGTCAAAAGTCTCTACGTTATAGGCAGTGTTTCACTTGCTCCCATTCTTCTAGCATTTCTCTGGAGTACTCAAGACTGTGGATTCTAAAAGAATAATGGTTTCTTATATGCTTGGTGTTTCCATTGGTCGTGCATTTGGTGTTCTTGCATTTTGGTACACTAGATCACATCGTCCACCTCAGAAGTTTTTACTTCCATTGGTTTTGGGTGGATTTTTGATGAGTATCGTTTGGTTCTACATGATTGCAAACAAGCTTGTTGCTCTGTTGGCAGGATTGGGTGTAACTCTAGGGGTTAATCCATCAATCATTGGATTAAATTTATTGGCATGGGGCAACTCGATGAGTGATTTAGTGTCAAATGTTGCATTGGCAATGAATGTTGGGGATGGTGTGCAAATCACCTTATCTGGATGCTATGCAAGTCTGATGCTCAACAAACTTATTGGTTTGGGGATCTCAATGATGCTTAGAGCCTGGTCAAAGAAACTTGGCTTGTACATTGTTCCACAAGACAGAAGCCTCTTCTATACTCTGGGATTTCTTATCTCAGGACCTATTTGGGCACTTGTTGTTTTACCAAGGAATGATATGCAACCTACCAGGAGGCATGGAGTGGACCTCATTGCCCTCTACTTGATATTTTTCTCTGTGGGGTAATCAGTGCCACAAGAATCATATCATTGGCTAGTATAAGTTGACATTTGATGTAGAAAATATTAAGGAAGGGCAGTGTGGGTACACTATCCTACATCGCTCTATGAGAGATCACAGCTCCACTACATAAGTGGACTAACTCCGTTAGACTAGTATGAGGCCTTTTAAAACCGTGACGGATTTTGCCTAACTCCAAAATAAACAATATCGTGTTGGTCGGGGAGAGTTAGCTGCTTCATTTGGTGCCGTTTGTGGAAACTCCCTGCTTAGGCAGCTAGTCCACTGGGGAGTTATGTGGGTGCACTATCCCACATCGCTCTATGAGAGATCACAACTCCATTACATAAGTGGACTAACTCTATAGCGACCCCGGTCTTGTTACATTTGGTTATTGTATCCGGACTTAGGTTCCATAGATCCTGTTGATATAATTGTTGTTGTCATCCTTTAATTTCTTATTTTTGAGTTATAGGATGTTTTGGACAGGTTGGTTTTAGGTTGGGAGTGTTTGGGAGCAAAGGGTTGCTGCCTAGAATTTTGGCTCTTCGCTCGAGCGAGCAGTTTGTCGCTCGAGCGAGCTCTTTGTTTTGGTCCTTTGCTCGAGCCAAGGTTTCTTCGCTCGAGCGAGCAACTGCGTCTAGGTATAGACCTGAGACTGTGTTGCTTGGCTCGAGCAAGCTGGTTTGTTCTTTGCTCGAGCGAGCGTTCCGTCGCTCGAGCGTGCGTCTGGTTGCAGACCTGTAGGGTTGAGTTGTTGGCTCAAGCAAGAAGTCCTTCGCTCGAGCGAGCTTCTGGGTTCTTGGCTCGAGCGAGACTTTCTTCGCTCGAGTGAGGCTTTCTTGTGTCTGGTCGCTCGAGCGACCAATCCTTCGCTCGAGCGAGCCTGTTTTATTTAAATAGGCAGCAGCGGGGAAAAATACACTTTTTCATCCTCTTTTTGATTCCAAAACCCTAGGTTCGTCTTCTCTCTCCCTCCACTCACCTTCTCTCTTAGGTTTCATCTATTTTTAGGGTGTTTCTACCCTAGGTCCTTTATTAAAAAGATAGAGTGAGTCGAGGGCTTCGTTTTAATCTGAACGTTTGGCGGTTTGGAGCATTTTGGATTTTGGGTCATCATCTCCATCTTCTCCATTCGAGTTCTTCACTTCGAGGTAGGGATTTCCTACTCCATATTATAGGTTTTGTTCTAAGTTTTGTTATTTTGATATGTTGGGGTTGTTTGGTAATTTTGGGAAAAACCTTAGTTGTTGTAATAAATTAATTTGTATAATCAATTTAGGAAAAATTGGGAAATTTAGTTGAATTCATAGAATTGGGAAATTATAAGCTTAAATGGTGTAGTTGGATAGTCTAATCACTCCCCTACGAAATTGTTGAGTTTATATTTGTTGTTACATTTATTTTCTGTTTAAAAATAATTGTTTTGGGCTATCGGTGGAGGATAGTCGTGATTGTTGTAGACATTGCATGTGGATTAGGGAAAACTAAAATTAATCACATTGGTTAAGTCATGATTTTGACTGTTGAATTAATACAACAAATACGTGTATTGATTGAGTATTGTATATGACAAGTGTTTAATACATTGTATATGCATATTGTTTGGGAGGAGATAGGGGATGTACTCCATGGTTTGGGGGAAGATAGGGGATGGACTCTCAAACCAGTTTAGGAGGAGAAAGGGGATGGACTCCATTAGTACAGCAAAATCTGTGTACTTATTGATTTTTGGAAGTGTTTTTACATGTTATCGATACATCACTAAAATGTGTATCAATCGGGAAGTATGGAAGTTATTTTGGCTGAGGTTGATATAGCACCAATATGTGTATCCATTATGATATAAGAAATGTTTAACATGATTTGTGATCCCAATTGAATTGGAAATATGGTTAATAAGAGATGTAATCTCTGTTGAGTTATTTGGCCAGGTTCTGAGCCATATCTGTAGTAATGGAAAGTTGAATAAATAATGGAAAGTGAAACGTGTCATGGACATTATTGTCATGGAACTGTATGATGATGAAATTGATATTTTGTGTTAACCATCTATTGAATGCTATTGCTTTATTCAATGCTTATATTTGGTTTAGTATATTTCTACTGGGCTGTGGCTCACCCTATATGGAAACATCATTTTCAGGTCCAGGTGATATGTTACCTCCAAGGACTTAGCTTGGAAGGATTTGGATTTGAAGACTTGTCTTTAGTTAGTTGTTTTATTTGATATTACATGTAAACACTCAAGCCAAGGGCTTAATTTGTAGCTGAGTTAGTACTCACATTTTGTGTCCAAGTGTTGGCTTGGAAAGATGTAAGCCCGTAGGGCATTTACTTTTGATGTTACATGTGATGTCTTTTAATAAGAATGCTCTGATGAATGAGATAATGATTGGTTTTCTTTTATCAATGCATGTTAATGTTATATATATTTTGGGTTTTTTTTGAGGGCGTTACAAACTCCCTTAGACTAGTATGAGGCATTTTAAAGCTGTGAGGGGTTAGTTGCTAGTTTTCGCCTAACTTTAAAGCGAACAATATTGGGAATACTTAAAATATTTACAGAGTTCACTAAAAATGAAAAATAAAAAACTCAAAAACTTTTTTTAATAGTTGTAAGTGTGATTTAAATTTCTCAAAATAATAGATCGTGAATTTATATTTGCTGGGGGTCTCTTAACTTTTTAATGAGATTAATTTATATCAAACAAAATATTGATAACATAAGTATTTTTATTTTGTTTTGTTTTGTTTTTGTTTTTGATGGGTTACTTGGACCCCATCGATTACGATGTGGAGTCACCCCTAAATAAGATACATCTCCACTACTTAGCGACGATAGTGGACATTGACCACATCGACGACTACGATTGGGGTGGCGTTGCGCTAGTCACTCTCTATAGATACACTAGTGTTGTCATGTGCAGTTGAGAGATGACCATCGAAGGGCATTAGAAATGATGGAAGGTACAATTTACTGTTTTATGTCATTGTACATTACACATGTCATTTATGCATTTATTCTGAAATTTTTGCCTCGTCTTGTACTAATCAACTCTCTGAATTGTAGATCTAGAGCTTTGAGTATTTCAGGATGAATGCCCCTGACGCTCAGGAGATAGACTAGCACGTCATCTCGACAATACTTCTGTTAGCATTGCCGCTAGGCCCCACGGTTGTCAACCTTTTACAAGTTTAGATAGTATTTCGACATAGTGACCCTCAATCAGGTAATTGGCCTGATCCCTCTTCAATCATGTACTCTGTTGCTCTCATTCATTATGCTTAGAGATTTCTAAACTTCATACTTGTCTTGTTTGTGACTTGGGTGTTGTGGGCAGGTATGGCATCGGATATTGTGATATGCTTCATAGCGGTGCTTGCCATCACTCTGGTGAGTTAGAGAGTGTTAGGTTTTTATTCGTGGCAACCCCGTTTGACAAAACTCCTTTGAGTTGTAATTTTATTCACACTTTTATTTCAGTGAGGCTATGAGTTTATTAGATGCGAATCCAAACCCGAATCGAGCCATGCAGAGAAGTTTGTGATGTTAATGCTTTCAAGATTGCCACTTCGCTGATTATTACAGGGGTCGAGCTGCCCGGTCAGCTCGCGGCCGAAGCAAAATTCAAAATTGCATTCGAAATTGCATGTCAGCCGTTGCTCGCTCGAGCCAAGGAGTTCTCACTCGAGCTAAGACTTTCTCGCTCGAGCCAAGGAATGTTTGCTCGAGCGAAGGATTGCGTCCATACAAAAACCTGAAAGAAGTGATCGGTCGCTCGAGCCAAGGCACTAGTAGAAATCATGAAAATTACTCTCCTCGCTCGAGCCAGGAAATCTTCGCTCGAGCGAGCCTCAGAATCCGGATTTCTCAAGGAGTTTGTTTTCTTCCCAATCTAGGATTACTTTTGGTTCTCTATAAATACTTGGTTTTCTCCCAAAATTAAGTAATTGATTGAAGTCCTCCAGATCTTCTTTTTGGTTCTTAAAGGTTTATATCTGGGGATATTTTGTTATTTTTTCTTTGATGTTTTATTGAGTATTCAACTCATGGTTTAAATAGAGTACATCAAAGGTTTGTTTGTTATACACAAAAGAGAGAGTTGTTCTTCAGTTGTGAATTCTGAAGAATTCGAGCCTGAAGCTTTGGTGGAATCCGGAGTGGCTCATCAGAAAGACAATTCCGTGCTGAAGATGGGATTGGAAGAGGCACATAGAGGTTGGTTCAATTAGGCGTTGTGGATTCGCTAGATAATTGAGAGTGATACCTGTGTAATTCCTTTAAATCTTCTTAGTGGATTGTTCTTGTGGCAGTTGCCCGTGGTTTTTTGATCACAATTGGAAGGTGTCCAATTGTGGTTTTTCCACGTAAAATCTTTGTGTCTCTTTCTCTTGATTGTTTGATTGGGATTGTTATATTTTGCTTATTATTGATACATAATCACAAATCAACATCTAGGGTTTATTGATACATAATCACAAATCAACATCTAGGGTTTCTAGATTTTTCAGAGAGGATTTTGCTAGAGGGCTCCTTTTGTCGAGTTTGGTATTTCAGCAAGCGGGGATGCTACCAGTCTATGGAGATGACCGCTCCTAGAGTGCTTGTCGTGGTACCAGATTGCATGCGGACTACTGATACTTTCACTTCATAGGACATCATACCAGCCATGAATGTAGAGATCTTTTATGATGTGGCATCTAATTCTTTCATGACCACGACTTTCTTACTAAATGAAGGCAGAGAAGCATATATGGCACAGTACAATCCATCTGTCCCCAATATTGTGATCAATTCATCGTGCATGCACCTTGTGTGAAACAAGAGTGTGTGTTTGTGTATGACTACTTCCCCCTTCTTTTTTTTAATGAAAAATGCTAGGAACCCACCCTTACGGACCCCGAATTTATCTCGAATGTGTTTGTGTAGTGGAAATTGAATTGATGAAGTATGAGGTCTACATATGAAATTAATCTAAGCCATTGATTTCTTTTTCTCGTAAATTCTAGGTAGATAAGGGTGAGTTTGTAGTATTGTTGCTTTTTTATAGGATGCAGAGTTACTATTTCATCTGACCAGTTGTTTTATTTATTTTTACAAATTTTTATGTTCAAAACCATAACGATATAAATTTTAACCAATTAAGATTTTACTATGTTAACGTTAGCTTAGACAATAAAAACCAACCACCACCATCACTAACCATCACAATAATCATAACACATTTTAATTATTATATCAAATTTCTTATAATTTGAAATATAAAAATCAAATAAACAAAACCTAAAATTGATTAAAAAATCAATTTGTTCCAAAACATCATAAAATTAATCAAGATTTTTTGTAGCAAATCGATTTTTTAGGAACCTCCAAAATTAGATTATGTGTATTGCACGTACATATCACTCCCTACATTAAAGACTCCAACATGAAACCCATGCTTTGATGTGCATACCATGCCTTTTTGGTGATTATAAGTTTTTTTTTTTATTTTTTGAAGCAAAGAAATAGATATATATTAGCTTGAATAGCCATTTACTTGTCTAGATAGTACATGAGTCCAGATTAACTTTAGAAATATAAAGAAAATCAAAATCCTTATTAATTAGCTTAATATCATTAATAATAGCCGCAATGCTCCAATCAAGGATGCCTTGCCGTTGCAAAGTAGATACCAAAACTTGACTATCTGTCGAAATGAGATGCTTAACAGATGTTGGCCTTTAGCCCAATGAATAGCTTACCAGCACGCGTTAACTTTAGCTAACAATGGAGAAGGAAGCTGCATCCTAGAAGCATAATCTTGAACAGGTGATTGATCTATATTGAAAACACATGCCATGCCCGCATTTTGATTAGCTGCCTGCCACGAACCATCTATGGCAAAAGTCCACACCTAGTAATCTGTCACATTAGAGAGAGAATTTGCAAGCATACATATATCATCATTATTACAAACATCAACAGTAGATGTTGAGGTATTAAAGCCTACTTTAAACATGAGGATGACCTTCAAGTAACATTAGAGGTAAGCTCTTGGGAAAGAAGATTTGCTTGTACTTGTGTCATAATCATGCCTTTAAACACATAACTATTTCTCTAATGCCAAACGGTCCAAAGAATAGCAATGGATTGAACAATAATTTCATGATTCCAAACCTTCTTAATATATTGTTTGAACCAGTCCCAAAAATACATGGGATTTCCTCTAGAAAAATATGGCCTAATGAAGAAGCTTGCCAAACCCGTTGAGAATACTAGCATTCAAGGAAACAGTGTTCCATACTCTCGATCCCTTTATCACATTGTGGACAACTAGGCTCAATGGAAACTCATCTCCCGTATAACACCCATCGGACCAAAAAGATACAGTAAAGACACTTCTATAAGAAGAGTGTCCACTTAGGTAATCTAAGATTCTATAACCGCTTCCAAATGTTCCAAATGGGATCACCAAAATGGTGACATGTAGCCCTACGGCCTGAGCTTCCTGCATATAAATAACCCGCCTTAATGGTATATTGGCCGAATTTAGTAAAGCCCCAAATAATTTGATCTCATGAAGGCACGACTGGTAAATGAATACCCCTAATATAATCTATGCACTCTATTGGAAAGAATACTCATAGAAGATTGATCCTCCAAGCATGATTTTGAGTGTCAATGAAATGAGATAGATTCGAGCATGTTAAAAAACTGCAAATAGTTGGAATCCATTGATCCTCCAAAGAGGATTAATTAACTTACCATCCCCTACCAAACATGGACTTAAGAACTTTTAATGGAATAAAAGTGAGAATTCTACTAAATAATTATGCTTAAAATAATTAGTTTTCAATGAATATTTTTTTTTTAATTGAAAAATAATAGTCAGTAGTTCAAAGGGAGAATATCATTTTAACATCAGTACAAAAAATATTTTAAATTTAGTGGTTAAAGTTAATTAAATGTTCTTCTGATATTGCAAAGTTTCCACTAAATTAATATTATTTTTTCCAACTTTTCATTAAAATGGCATTTCCCTTGCATAGAAAAGTACAAATACAGGACCAGGATCTACCTACTGCATAGAAAAGAACTATCCAAAACATGCCACTTAAAAAAAATTTAAACAATAAAAAAAAAAAACTTCAACCCTCTATCCATTCCACAAAAATATCATTATATCAGCAGAGCATTATACAACTACTACTAAATCAGCCCCTCATAATTAAACCCTAAATCAACAGCTCATAATTTACACACAAATCAACAAGTTCGTTCCTCTCCAAGCTCCAATTTGCATATCCAATATTCTCTCTCTAATAATAAAAATTCCTGGACAAAACAAAACCAGATTATCAGCACAATCAATGGTATTTAATTGTTGTATCAACCAAAATAATGACAACTTACAATACAAAAATCAATTATAAAATTCTCAAACTGATGAAAAATAAAATACCTCTTATATTTTAGGCGAATTTCTAACGTAGTAAGATTATGGGCTAATTATATTTTTAGTTCCCAAAATATGAGTAAATTGGAACAATTTTTATACATTGGGGAAACGATTGACACAATTAAACATTGAGGACCAAGTTGAAACACTTTTATACATTAGAGACCAAATTGACACAATTTAAATATTGAGGACCAAAAATGTAATTAAGCCTAAAGATTATCAGAGGGCCCTAATCTTGGCAACTTTACCAGAAACCAAAAGAAAAATAATAATAATAATAAAAAAGGTGGATGGACAAAATTTAGGAGGGCGACACTATTGTGAAGGCAAAAATTATGTTGAATTGACAAAACTGCCATCCAAGTCAATTCTCCTGTTAGGGAAGGTCAACGATGACTGAGAAGAAGAATGAAAAGAGAAAATGTGATAATAGCCACCCCAAGCAAGTAAAGACTCGTTATCCAGATAATTAGATTACTTGCAATTGTTGCTGACTAAATACATAGAGAAACCCAGTTTCAGGCGATGCAACTAGTTCAATCTACTTATCATTGCTTTCAGGTGGATTGCTGACTCCACGAGTGGAACAGAAACTTGTGAATTTAGCAAGAAACAAAAACTGAAAACTACTATTCTTTACTATAGATCCTTTGTTTCTCTTGCAAATTCCTTGAGATTGCAAAGGAAAAAATATATTATTTTTAAAATGAAGAAATTAGCAAAATGGTAGAATGTTACATGGTAAACCAACTAATTTGAAGAAACACAAAAGGACTCCCGGCTTCCAGAAAACAAATTTACCTACATACATCTAAGAATAACTTCTGGAATGCAACACCTTTGACAAAGGCCCCATATAATGTATGTAGCTGGGCCTTCCAAGGAACCATCTTTTCTTGAATACCAGGCATCTAATCGTGAGATCTCCATTGTTAGACCAGCTTGAAATCGAACAAGCTCTCTTGCATTCATACATTATATAACCTAGAAGAAAGTCAATGTTGTTTTAAACACTACACAACCTATAACTAACTACTCACATCCAGGTTTTGCATTGTGTTTACATCTCCATTTACTAAATACCATGTAGGATAGGACATATGATGTCAAACAACGAATTTAGACGAGGACCTGAAGGTATTGGCCAATTTTTGACAGAAGAGCCAACAATCCAACTGCCAATATCCTTTTTTCAAGCAACGTGCAGAAAGGGCCAAGAAACTTTTGTAGAGTTTCAAATTAGCATGTTCGAATATATCTCCTATCATCCTTTGTATTTTAGTTACTTGTAAATTCTACTCAACACATAAACATGGCATGATTTTTTTGGAAAAAAAAAAAAAAAAAAAAAAGAGTACTTAATTAAAGCCACAAGCTTGCAACTCTGTATACATGTTCATGTATACATATAACAAGCTTTTATTTTTTCAAGGTGTATTTGGATGGCCCATCAAATTTGATTAGTTCTATTGCACATAATGTGGAATCTGAAGTAAAAGTTGATCACCTAAAAAATTGAGCCATCAAGTAAAATAGGAGTCTTCAACCAATTCCAGTTATTAGATTTAAGTTCCAAAATAATGAATTTTGAAAGGATAATGCAGTTACAACCATTCCTTACCTTTAAAGCTAGCAGCAATCATTGTAGCAAGAATACCACCATCATTAAGTTCATGTGGACCAAGTCCATCACCGTCTGTTGCCAAGCAGTGAAGAACAACCTCAATGCAGTAATTGTCTGTTGATGAGATAGAGACGCTCACCTTCCCATCAAGGAAAAATGTCAGAGACAAAAGATGTTTTTATATATATATATATATAGAGAGAGAGAGAGAGAGACCTAACTTAAAAAGCTTATGTGATGAAAAATAGTTTGGCAGAAGCAATTTTTACATATTACATAATTATATTCTACGTCACCTCATCAAGCTATATAGATTATACAGGACTTAAGTATTAAGTGATTCATAAACAAATCAACTGATATGTAATGGTATTGTTTCAGGAACTAAAAGGTTTAATTTGAGTTGTGGTCAAAGTTTTTAAAGGTGAATGCGTAACTCGAGAGTGTTTTTTTTTAATTGGCACCGGGTGCCTGGGTCAAAGCCCGACCAATTCCCAAGAGTGCATAGGCCCTCGACAAGGAGTTTTCCGCAAGTGGACCACGGTTAATTCAAAGGTTTTCTCCCAGTTCGATGGCCCCAAGGAATTGTTAGCACCTAAGAGGTTTCGATCCCTGAACCTTGGAGAGAGTACACCCCCAAGACCCAAGGTCTTGCCACCAGGCCAACCCCTTGGGGTTTAACTCGAAGGGAGGCATAAGCCTTAAGGTGTTGATTCATAAGCATTCAAAATTTAAATTTTAATATTTAGTTATTAAATAATATTTTAAATTACGAAATAAATAAATAAAATTATTAAAATATGAAAGTGTAAATACTTTTCTGCATAGGACATTAAACATTTCACTGTAGAGAAGAAAACTTGCCTTCATTAAAAGTGAAATTAACATTCTTAGCTTTAGTGATTGAACTTCTCACTTGAACACTAACTATGTTATAGCGATCTCGGTTCTTCCTGCTTTGGTTGTTGTGTTCGGACTTAAGTTCCGAGGTGTTGGTTGTTGTTTACATCTTGTTTCCGTCCTTCAATACTTTGTATTTGAGTTTTAGGATGTATTGGGCAGAGTTGTTATAGGTTGGTTGAGCTTTAGTCCCATTCCTTGTTGCCTAGATTTTTGGTGGTCCGCTCGAGCGGGTCCCTTTGCGCTCGAGCGGAGTTTTTTTTTTGGGTGGTCTACTCGAGCGGGTCCCTTTGCGCTCGAGTGGAGTTTGCATACCTTCAGCATTTTGTGCCTCTGCAAAAGTACTACAGGTTTGTTTTTCACGCTCGAGCGGGCTTCTTTACGCTCGAGCAGGTCGCGCTCGAGCGGGTACCTTGGTGCTCGAGTGGGTTAAGTTTTTTGTGCTTGACGCTCGAGCATCTTATTCTTCGCTCGAGCGGGTCATACGTATAACAGTTGACAGCAGCAGCCTCTTCCTTTACTTTTTCATCTCCTCTTTTGTTCAAACCCTGGATCCGACTGCTCCTCTCTCTACACTTACCTTCTCTCTAGGGTTTCATCTACTTTTAGAGTGTTTCTACCCTAACCCCTTTATAAGAAAGGTAGAGGGTGGTGTAGGCTTCACTTTAATCTGAAGATCTGTGGATTTGGAGCACTTTGGGTTTTCATCATCTTCTCCTTTCGGTCTCTCATTTCGAGGTAGGGATAACCTACTCCATCATATGAGTTTTGACATAAGTTTTATGCATTTTGATTAGTTGGCGTGGTTTGGTGATTTTGGGAAAAGTTGGGGTTTGGTTTGTAATTTATAAAAGAGGGGTTTTGTGTTTAAAAAACTCCATTTGTATTTAAAGTCTTGGAAACAAGAGTTTGAGAGTTAAATTGGTGGAATTTGGTCATAGGATCAATTTTTGAGAAAAAGGGAAAATGCCCTAATTATTGTAATAAATTAATTTGTATAATTAATTTGGGAAAATGTGGAAATATGAAATTGAGTCGATATCCATGAAATTGGGAAATTATGAGAGCGAAAGGTGTAGTTGGATAATTTAAATCACTCACCTATGAAAATGTTGATATTTTATCTGTGATAAATTTATTAGCTGTTTAGAGATAACTGCTTTGGGCTATCGGTGGAGGATAGTCTTGATTGTTGTAGACATTGTATGTTGATTAGGGAAAACTGAAACTAATCGAACGTGTTATGCCATTGAATATGACAATTGGAATAATACAGCAAATATGTGTATTGGCTGATCATTGTATGTGATGAAGTGTTTAAATGCATTATATATGTATATTTGGCAGGAAGGAGATGGGGGATGTACTCCAGTGTGTTGGAGGAGATGGGGGATGTACTCCACACACATATGTGTTCATATGTGTTCATATACTTTAACACATTATTTGTATATCTTTGTTTGGGAGGAGATGGGGGATGTACTCCATATGTGTTCATATACTTTAACACATTATTTGTATATCTTTGTTTGGGAGGAGATGGGGGATGTACTCCATTTGTGTTTACATGTTCTAATACATTGGATATGTATTCCACTAATACAGCAAGTATGTGTATCATTTGAAGTATGGAAGTGTTTCAATATGAATTGTAGTTTCATGTGAATTGTGAATAAAGGAGGTGTTTTCATATGAGCTGTTGTCTCACTCAATTATTCGGCCAGGTTCTGAGCCATGGATATATAACTTGAAAATTGGTTAAGAAATGCGAAATGTAACATGGACATTATTGTCATGGAATTTTATTGCGATATAAATTGGTCCATAAGTGTTAACCATCTATAAAATGCTATTGTTTTAGTCATTGCTCATATGTGGTTTAGTATATTTCTATTGGGCTGTGACTTACCCTTTATGGGGCATTATTTTGAGGTTCAGGTGATATGCTACCTCCAAGGACGTAGCTTGGGTTGCTCAGAGATTGAAAGACTTTTGTTATTACCTTGTGGTGTATTACATGTAAATTCAAGTCAATGGCTTAAAGTGTAATTGAGTTAGTATTCTCTTTTGTGACCAAGTGTTGACTTGGAAAGTTGTAAGCCCTTAGGGCATTTACATTTGTTGTCAACATGTAATACTTCTGTACTTAACTACTCTAATGAATGGAAAGATGTTTAGTTCTCTTATATCTATGCATGTCGAGAATGTTGGGTTTTATGTATTATTTTGAGGGTGTGACATTTGTTTTTTTCTTGATTGATCATTTCCTCTTATAGAATATAGTAGCAAAAATGGTTCTTTTTATTATTTTTATTTATATTTATATTTATTTCTTTTTTTATGTTTGTTTCATCTACTAGACTAAGTTTAAAAAGAGCCTAGGGGAACTTCTTCATATGCCCTCGTATGCTTATGATGTACAAGGCTCACCTAAGGTGCATGCCATCGACGGTGATGCGCAACCCTTTGGAAAACATAGTCTAAAAATTGAAACCTTGATACGTTTTACCTTAGCCTCAAGGCAAGGTGAGCATTAGGGTGAGCGTAACACCCCGAAAATATTCCAACGTGAACTACCCACATCAATTAACATTCACTAAACCATAGCAATAAACCTTCCATCTTTACATAATCAACGAGAGAGTCTATACAAAAGTTCACATGCGAATATACATTCAAACGATAAAAGAATCACATGAATCTATAGCATGTGAAGCATCTAGCCTCAAAAGCAAATAAAATGCCCTTAAGGGCTTACATCTTCCAAGGCAATAGCCCGGTTTTACAAAATGGTCTCTTGGACCCATACATGTTAGCCCTTGGCTTTACAAAAATTACAACAAAAGGGAGAGTCATTTACTCTTCACAAAAGTATCCACGCCCTCAGTTCGGCGGGATCACCACATCTTTACCTGTACCAAATCCTATAGGGGTGAGCACAAAGCTCAGTAGAGAATTCTTACAAAGTATATACAGTTATGCATACTTTTAAAACAATGCAATGTTAATGCCATGCCATGCATCCTTTAAGAAAAATTCATTTCATGCACATATTAAAAACTTTCTATCTTTCCAACAATCATTTGCCATCTCAACATTTTCCAAAATTTCCAATCATTAATCAATAGGGGCGGTAAATACGACATTGGTAATCCCCAGGCTGGTGTCTACAAGTAGACTATACAAGTACTACCAAATTGTCATTTTTACCGGTATTAACCGAAAGGCTCGACACCTATCCACGCGGTTTTTTGGCCTTTTACCAAGGACACTCAAGCCAACTTATCAAGTTCACTACACCCCCTATCCAGACTTACCACGCATTTACCCCGTTCCACATTTCCACAATTCTTATTACAGTGTAATCTTTCTCAATGTAAACATTTTCCAACTTATGTCAAGATGAACAATAATGACAATAAAACATTTGAAACATGATGCAATAATTACTACTCCATAGTATTCTCTACTTTCAAACATCTCTTATGACAAAAACCATTAATCTCGTTCTCATTTCTCCGTTCCAAAACTAGTTCACCAAAAATATTCATGTTAACAACAATTCTCAACATGCGCAAATTACAACAGTTAGCCTCTTCAAGGCAAAATGAAAAGCTTTCAAAATAATCTCCAAGATTTTACAAGTTTCATATTTCATGGGACATAATCATCAATTCCCACTCTTTCCAACATCACACATTTACGTGTTTAACCCACATGTTGCCATAATACCTTATATCTCATTCATTCGAATAGAATTCATTTTCATCAAGCAAGTTATGAGATTTACTCTCATTCATCTTCTTAACACAAAATGATAGAGGATTTCATAGGTATTTCCTTATTTTTCCAAAATCCCCAATTTCTAGGGTTTTCTTATCAAAATATAACATTTCACTTTTCCCTTAACAAAGCCCCATTAAAACCATTTCTTTGATGTGTTTCAAAAGAAGAACATCCTTACTGCTAAAAGAAAAGTTGGGATTTTAACCCATTCCTCAAACCCTCTCTAGTTTTGGAGCAAAACAAGTTTTACACAAATTTTTTCTCAAGAAATTCTTTAAATCACTCTTCAAGATAGCAAAACTATATATATATAACTCAAGAGATTCCCTACCTCGATGTTTGATTATGAAAGATAGTGAAACCCTAGCTTAGATTAATGATTTTTCCCAACTTCCACTACACCAAGAGAAGCCCTAGCTTTTAGATCTTCAAGATTAGAGGATGGTGTTGATCCAAGGCTCAAGAAATCCCAAGAAATCAAGGGTTGGATGTGTTGAATGAGGGTTTTTAGAGAGAAGAAGGAAAGAATATGAGGTTTTGAGTGAAAGAGGAAAGCCCCAAATGTGATACAAATTCGGACCAAAGGAGTAGAAAAACAGGATTTTCGGACTGCCAGAGTGTCGCACGTGCGGCCTTCATCCCCGCACGTGCGGGGGTCCTCCCGCACCTCAGCCCACACCTGCAATTTCAACAGTGTGCTCCCAGCCAAACACGCATCTTCCTGCATGTGCGGCTTGGCCTCCCGCACGTGCTACCCTGCCCAGCAGCCCAGAACTTCTCAATTGGCTGCCGGATGCTCCGGACTTGCCCTCGCGCTTTCCGGAACAAGTGAGATTCAATACCAAAACTCAACAAGAAAAGGACTTTGTTTTGAGAATTAAACTCTAGACGTTTCAAGCTCAACGAGAACAAAAGAAAGACGGAGTGAAGAAGGAAAGAAAAGAGAAGAAATTGAGGAAAAAGGAAGACCTGGTCGTCACAGTGAGCCTCAATAAAGCCTTTTAATACTTTGGTTGTGGAATGAAACCCAAGAAGTAAGGATACAAACAACATAGCAAGTTCCAACCACAACAGAGTCATGGCTAATTATATATTTAATATGAAATTAAAACAAATTATTCATTTTTTTACATAGCAAAATTTATATTTACTAGATGAAAATAATAACAAATAGTTCATGTTCTACATACAAATGTTGAAAAGAATTAGGAAGAGAACTTAATGTTTTACTTTTAAAAGTCACAATTCACAAACAATTTTGAAGTTGTAAACGTTCAGGGTTCTAAATATTAAAAAACCCAAATGATCGATAAATATATAAATCCATACTACTAATTATTCTTTGAACTTTTCAAAAAACCACTGGTTCACACTTTATACATCATATTCTATGAAGCACGGACACTTCATCTGACCTAACGTATCAGTGTCCAACATGTTTGGGACACAAACATGTTCAGAGACATGGCAAATAAGTGTTGGACACACCCTATCCTGTGTCCCATTTTTTTCACTTTTTTTGGTTGTCGGACACACCTCTGATGTTCTTCGGATGTGTGTCCCTTTTTGGAACAATCCTTGGACATGATGATGCCCCCCCCCCCCCCCCCCCAAAAAAAAATCACTGATTTTGTTCATGTAGCCTACGGAACCCTAGATCTATGATTCAAAGAAAAAGTAGAACTAATCATGCCAACATAACTACAATTAATGTTAAAATAAGAAAAGGCAAAAGAAAAATAAATGTACTTACCTGGGTTCAGCTTCAAAGATTACATCTCACCAAATGGGCTAGGCTATAATCCTCACTTTTTTGTTTGTATGTTGTACACCTATTATGGGATTTGTTAGGTGTTTTATTCTACACTTCCACAGATCCAATTCATTATGCAAGGCTTTGTATTTGGATCTTAGTTGCACGAAGCGGGGCGGGGGAGAGAGAGCATATAGAAGTTTCTAAGGTTGGGAATGCCTATGGAAGCGTGTATACATTTCATATATTAAATGTATAAATATATTCTAGCAATTAATTTTCTACGTAGACATAAACTATGTATTAAAATATGAATAAGAATTTGTGACTGATGTCAATTATAAATTGTTTTTGTCTAGTATGAATACGCATTATATAAATAGAAAGTACTGTCATTAGTTTTAGTTACTTTTCTTTTGTTTCTTTGATATTTGTATGTTTTTTGTTTCTATCTCAGTTGAGAGCGAGTTTCTTCCTTGACGGAAGGGAGTTTCTTACAAGTTTCTTACTTGGGAGCATAGAAACACGTTTCTCAAGAAAAAGCGTCACCTAAGTAGAAGTTTTCTGCTACTAAGATTTGGATATCAAGCCCATCATTTCAAAGGATGAAACATGGAAAAAACATATTGCAAATATATATATATATAGTTTATTATTAAATAAAAACATACCCAATAAAAAAGAAAAAAAACATAAAAATCAATATTAATTTAGTATTTTCGAAATTCATGAATATTGTAATATATATGGCATATAAAATATATAAAACTGTCTTTTTCATGTGTCCATCAATATGTGGTGTCTCACTTTTTTGAAAATCGTTGTGTTGGCAAAATCCGAATCATGTTGTATATTTGTCACGTGTCAAGTGTCTCTATAATAGATGGACCTAATCAGGGATAAAGTAGTAGTGACCTTCGGAAAATAGTGCACCTTAACACATTACCAAAGCATCCCACTTAAAATAATGCAATCAAATTTGGCATATAGATCCTTAAGGCACAATGAAGCACAAAAGTGTAAAGCTATCCTCAAATTACCAAAAAACTAATATACCATTTCATTTGGCTCCCATCCCTCTGAATCATATGACAGGATGAAAGGAAGCAACATACCATGAGCTGGCGATTTAAGACAACTTCCTCGCTTACTGAAGAATAAAGGGCACTCATTAGTGTTGCACACAAGGTGGCATCTGGGCACATACATTCACCAGAAGGTAGACAGAGCATTGCAATGGCATGCAATTCTAGAAACAAAGGTTCTACTGACTCATGAACATGATCTTTAGCGGGAACCAACCATGGATTTTCTTTTCCTAGAAAATAAAATATATCAATTAATTCAAACCTAAAAGCTTACAAGTGGAAGAGCATCAAATGATGCAACCAAGTCAACGATTCGCAATAAAAACTACACAAAACATAGTGGCTAATCCAAAGATCTCTATGTGCAATGTTTGTTGCATATAGTTAAATCAACTCACTTAAGAATAGTGAAAATGATGAATTTAGTGTTTTCTTAGCTGTTGCAATCGTTCTTTGCTTTTCCTCGACTAACAATTCAAGGAGAGAAACTTCCACATTCTCTAATTCAACTTTCATCTAGTTGTGATAAGTTGCATCACAGGAGTAGTACTCGCTCTAATTTAATGAAACATTGTACACACTTGCAGTCTTATAAGTGATAATATATCAAGGCTAAAAGAAAAGCATAAACAACATTGAGTGCAATGAACAAATACAGATCTAAATAAACCATACCCAATCCTGGAACTCTCTTAGGTTCTCCAAAACATCATGATCCTCAGTAGAAAGAAGAGTTTCAGTTGGCTGTTTCAAAGGTTCAGCAAGAAAACTTAGCAATGTGTGGGCCCCTATGGGCATTGCAGGCACCCTCCACATGGAAATAAGTGCAAACTCCCTGGATAATATGTTGCTATAATAACAATGAAATATCAATATTTAGCAAGCCAACAAGATGAGAACAAGAAAATAGGTAGGTAAGAAAAATAGTAAAGTAATTAGTCAAGAATGTATAAGAATAATGCAAGAGACCACAGTAGCAGACAATGGAAGAAACTAGATAGTAGAGCTTAATCAAAGGAACATGAAAAACATGTTCAGAACCCAGAAGCACCAGCATTAAAGACAATATCACAAATGTAATTGCTTCCAATTTTAAATCATGTAAAGAATAAAAAAAAAAAATAAAATCACTTAGTTGTCATCATTCACTGAAAAAGGGCATTGTTTACATGATTTGTGGACATGTATACATGTATTGAATGTCAACACTGGAACCAAATGTATGATATGGAAAACCCCACAATTCAAGACACAGGGAAAAGGACTCATATTTGTATTTATCTAAGTTCCATTACCCTTGTACTAAATACACTCCTATAACTTAGTAGACATCAGATGGATAAAGAAAATTTGTAACTGGGTGAGGCCAAAGGCAGTTAGCTGGTGTTGGTTCGACCTATTGAAAGTATTAGGAGAAAGTCAAATTTAAGTACAACTGTATGGGTGCAAAGGAAATTACCTAGTATTTATTTCTCTAATATGGGGAACAGATTGAATTTGGAACAAACCTCACATTTGGCGTATGTACAAACACAACATTTTTTAATTTTCCAACAAAGTGACTATCCTCATGCCCAAACCTTCATACTCACACTTGATAACCCACATTTATCCATAAATTGGTAGAGCCATTCACATTGATTATGTTAGTGCAATCCATGAAGCATCGACACTTCAAAACAAGTGCCGTAGCCATGTTGGACACGCAGGCATGACAGGGACACGTATAGGACACGCCACATGCCGTGTCTCCTTATTTAATTAATTTATTTTTAGGGGATACATGGGAACACTTCGGGGACAAATAAAGGACACACGACGTGTCCCTGTATTTATTTTCGAAACAAGTGCTTTTGATGAATGTTGGACGTTTATTATTATTTTTTTTAGATTTAAATACTTAATAGATCATCTATAAAAAAAAGACATAATGATAAGTGTTAATTTAATTTTTTTTTCAAAGAATTAGTGTTAGATTTTGTTAATTTTGATTGTTTGTAGATGTAATATTAATCTACATAGCAAATAAAAATACATGAAAAAATATTTTATTGTTGTGTCACCACCATGTCCGTGTTCCATTTTTTTAGATCACCGTATCCCGTGTCCATGTTCATGCTTCTTAGAGTGCAATTAAGCATATAAACAAAAATAAAAGATAGGGATCATTCTGAAGTATTTACAATTCATTTAAAGCTTCAATAATTACTTGAGTACATGGGCTCACGGAACACTTGTTTCCAAGTTGAATCTGAGGGTATGGAGAAAAGCCTCTTTTTGAGCATGGTGTTTTATTTTTGAACTCAACTTCCAATTGCAGAAAATAAAGCACCAATAGGAGGGGAAAAAAAAAAAGAATTTCACTCTAATGGACGCATCCTTTGAAGACTCGAGAACTCCTAAGCCGCTTCAAGTGACAGGAAAGGAAGGGAAAACCATTTTCTTTTTCTGTCATGTACACGTGTTCAATTGTTGTAAGAGAATGTAGGTTCCACCATAACTATTTTCTTTAAGGAACTAGTTTTCCTCGAATCCTTTCCTATAAAAAGTACAGGATTCAGCATCATGGAAAAGTTAAAATTATTTTTTTACATAAATTTTCTTTTAAACTGAATAAATAACGGGAAAATAAATTATTTCTATTTTATTTTCCTTTCCTTTCTATTAAACCATTTTCTCTCAAGAAACATTTTCCTGTAACAATATATGCTTGACATCAAGTTGTTGAAGGGGGCTATTCTTTTTTGACCTTTTCTTTATTTTCGTATTAGAATGAGTCTTCATGACACAATTTTTCTGCATTTGAAGTGGATTCAAAGCCTCATGGAAGGATCTGCCTTTACAAACCTCACTTTTTGGAGTTGTTGGCAGGTGTTTCACATATATAATATTTTTCCAACCAAAGAATTTTTTTTCACATATTGCAAGGCCTTTAGTTTAAAGCTACTATTGAAATGTCTTTGTGAGAATATATTGTATATATTCTATATTTGGCATACTTCTGATTGTATATATTAGGCTTGATTTAGGCATGATTGTAATTACGCTATATTAGGTATAATAGTGATTATATAATCTTTGTATTTCCCAGTTAGGGTTATATATACTGAGGTCTTGATCTAACTATATATACAATTGAATATACAAATTTCTCATAAAACCTACAGTCTTGACATAAAAAATCATGAAATTCCTTTACAGATAATAATGGATCCACTATGGAGAAATCAATAACCAAAACATGAAATTCCTTTATAGATAATATATACAATTGAATATACAAATTTCTCATAAAACCTACAGTCTTGAAATAAAAAATCATGAAATTCCTTTACAGATAATAATGGATCCACCATGGAGAAATCAATAACCAAAACATTTCAAATACCATCATTTCCAAACATGGTTATTGAGAAGTTGGCAATGTGTAAACCAAATGGACAAAAAGGCTTCACTAGGAAAAAAAAAGGGTTAGCATCCATTACATTTGCAAGTTGAAAACGAGTTGAGAGATACCTAGGTGTAGAAGTTATTAAGGATGGGATGTTGTGGTTAATAGTAGGGTTGTTCATTATACCCACTAACCCCCATAGATCATCTGACCCAGACTGCCTCATGATGTTAGAGACAATTTCGAGCACGTGAATGATTGGCTGCGGTTTTCTAATATATTATTTCATGAGTTTGTGTTCAGAAATGGATACAAAAAATACACACCCGACCAAATAAATAATATTATATAGCATTTTATATTGGTGGCCTTGGAAGTACACTTGTGTCAGTCTGAGTTGTCTATGACAAACTGCTACACTTTCTCATAACCATTCAATATCTTTCTCTCATAAACCCAAAGACATTCCAAAAAAATGAAGAGACTTTCTATCTCTCACTCTCTCTTCACTCTTGGTCTCTCTCACTTTCTCTTATTTTTCTTCATAACCATTCAATGCTTTTCTCTTTCATAAACCCTAAGAGTCTTTTCTAGAAAACTAAAAAGACACTTTTCTCTCAGTCTCTCTTCACTCTATAGGTCACTCACACTCTATTTTTTCTTCTCTCCATTGGAGTCTAAGAAATATTCTCCCTCTCATTCTCCCCTCTCTCTCTCTCTCTCTCTCTCTCTCTCTCTCTCTCTCTCTCTCTCTCTCTCATTTCTGCTTCTCTCTCTTTTCCCTCTCATCTTTAATCTTCCTCCCCTCTTTAATGGTGGTGGCGACAATGACGGACAAGGGTGATCGTGACGATGAGAATTGGCAGTCATGGGGGTTGCAGATGCGGTTGCGATGACTGATGGCGGTATTCTCTATCTCTCTCTCTCACATTTTCTTCCTCCACTCTCTCTTGCACAGATTTGTAAATATATATATATATATATACAAGTTAGTATGTTTAAGTTTTGTATTGATTAATTTTTTAAAAATTAAAATATTGTTCTATGAAATTGAATAGAATAAATCATTAGATATATGATAAAATTATATGGATTGATATGTATTATTTTTTGATTTGTTATACACCTAATGATGTAGACTACAATTATATTACCATATCATTTTAGTTGAATTTATGAGTCTTTAACATTTCTTCTGAATTTATAAAAAAAAAAAAAATTAGTGTATAGGTTTTTTCAACAGATATGTTAGGTTTTATTCTTGGCAATCCCGTTTGACAAGGATTTCTATAAGAGATTGGTTTTCTTCCAAAACTAGGATTCTTTGGAGTTCTTTAAGAAATTGGTTTTCTTCCAAAACTAGGATTACTTTGGTTTTTTATAAGTAATTGGTTTTCTCCCAAAACTATGGAATTCCTCCAGATTTTTTTTTTTCGGTTCTTAAGGTTTATATCTGGGGATATTTTGTTAGTTTTCTTTGATGTTTTATTGAGTATTCAACTCATGGTTTAAAGAGAGTACATCAAAGGTTTTGTTTGTCATGCACAAGCGAGAGAAAGTTGTTCTTCGGTGGATTCTGAAGAATTCGAGCCTGAAGCTTCGGTGGATTTTGGAGTGGCTTATCAGAAAGACAATTTCGTGGTGAAGATGAGGTTGGAAGAGGCACATAGAGGTTGGTTCAATTAGGCGTTGTGGATTCGCTAGATAATTGAGAGTATACCTGTGTAATTCCTTTAAATCTTCTTAGTGGATTGTTCTTGTGTCTGTTGTCCGTGGTTTTTTGATCACAATTGAAGGTATCCAATTGTGGTTTTTCCACGTAAAATCGTTGTGTCTCTTTGTCTTGATTGTTTGATTGGGATTGTTATATTCTGCTTAAAATTGATACATAATCACAAATCAACATCTAGGAGGTTTCTAGATTTTTCAAGATAAATATAAAATAAATACTAAGATAATTCTCCCATCTAAAAAAACCTACTAAGATAATACACTGAATTAATAAAGAAGTAGAATAAAATACATATATATACAAATGACTAATTTTATTAATACATAAATGGTACTCGCATAACAAATGACCAATTTTATTAATAAGTAAATCAACAATTTTTAATGATATGAAAAATATTTTTCGGTTAAACATTTTATTAATAAATAAATCATCAAGTCAATTAACAGTTTTTAATGATATGAGAAATATTTTTCAATAATCAATTTTGATAATTTATTATTGCGTAGGAGAATTTTTTGATTTGTTATACACCTAATAATGTAGACTCCAATTCTATTATCATATCATTTTGGGTGAATTTATGAGTCTTTAACATTTCTTCCAAATTTATAAAAAAAAAAATTATGGTGTATAGTTTTTCTCAACAGATAAATATAAAGCAAATATTAAGATAATTCTCCCATCTAAAAAAAACTACTACGATAATTCACTGAACTAATAAAGAAGCAGAAGAAAATACATATATATATATACAAATGACTAATTTTATTAATACACAAATCATACTCGCATAACAAATGGCCAATTTTATTAACAAGTAAATTAACAATTTTTAATGAAATGAAAAATATTTTTCAGTTACCATTTTGTTAATAAATAAATCATTAAGTTAATTAATAGTTTTTAATGATATGAGAAATATTTTTCAATAAACAATTTTGATAATTTATTATTGCATAGGAGAATAGTTTTTTCTCCCTAAGTATTGTGTTAAATTAAAATTTATAACAAACGATAGTTGTAATTTCTAGTATTATAAGACTAATTCGTATTTTAAACAAACCTTATGGGTGTATTTGTAATTTGTTAAAAAATAAAAGATTTATGTTTCATAATTGACCAAGAATGTTTACATAATTGCAAAAAAACTTGTTTCATAATTTATCAAGAATATTTACATAATTACGAACAAACCTGTTGCATAATTAACCAAGAATGTTTGCGTAATTATGAAAAAACCTTCATTCAATATATAGGCCACCATTAGAAAATTATTCAAAATGAAAGGGCAAAATCAGAAAGAAAAGACGAAGCTCAAGCAGTTAAGCGGTTCTTATATATATAGATATAAATATATAAGTTTTAAGATGTATTGTTCTGAAATTTGAATTTCATTTTTTATATAAAAAAAAAATTCTACTCTTTCTCTACCTTTGTTGGATCTTCAAAATCGACTAAACTGACAATCAAATCGACATCTATGATTCGGTTGATTTTGAGCAGTATATTGATTGATAACGGGCGACTGATTTCCTCACTTGATGGTGTCGGTTCGGCCAATGGGCTAAGGGTAAACCTGACCAGACCTAACTCGTGAACACTCGTAGTTAATATAGCATGCGTACAAGGGACAAAAGAAGGCTCACAGTTCCACCAGCCATGGGTTATGGGACTTGAAATTTTGGTCAAGCAATACCACAAAATGAATTTTGACGTTGTGTGGCGAGCCCTACGAGCATCACAACATTATCACCATACCTCTACATGACAAAGGTCCGAGACCCAACGATGTCTTCACAAGACAAATTGAGGTTATACGCCTAGCTCAAATAGGGACATATACACACCAAGCATGGATGCTTAGCTCACTAGAGCAGATGCCTAGCTTAAGTAGGGACATATGCACACCAAGTATAGATGCTTAGCTCACTAAAGCAGGTGCCACCCTAACAGGCAAGTACTCCAAAGTGAATGAATCAAAGTATGAAGAGCAAAATGCATGGTTGGGAGCATATGTGGCAAAGCCAAGTTCACTACTTAGCCATAACCTACTTGATAACACCGTGGCTCTAGCGCACCTAGCTTGTCTAGAGCCTATGTTGACCATTGTCCTTTGTACCTCATTCTTACTAGGAACACTCGAGAATGACTATCTCGACTCAATCAACATAACTTGGTCCTCGGCTTGCCTATGTCTCCCTTATGCACTCCCTAAGTCTCCCTAGGCACTTACTGCTCGAGATCATTTAAGGATTATAGATTGGAGGCAAGGATCAAGGGTTCATCAAGGTTGCCTAGCTACCCTAAGAAAACAACTCCACCTTGACTAGGCTTAACGAGAGGGGACGTTGACCTTTCACTCTCGCCTGCTACATGCCTTGATACACCTCCCAAGATATCATAACTACCCATGCAGCTCCTATGATGGACTAAACAATGAGTAATTTAGGCTTTAACAGTTAAATTAAAAGCTAATAGGTATAGGAAGGGATTAAAGTTGATTTAGGGGTGATTGGATAGGGCTTTGAGGTTGAAAAGTGCACTTTTTGAGGGGCTGTATATAGTAACCCGATATTAATAACTAGGGTATGTGCGCAAAGAAGAAGAAGAAGAAAGGGAAGAAGAAGATAAGTTTAGGAATCAATCCTAAAATCCCTTAGTTATTATTGGGTTACTAAGAAAGCTCTTTTAGTTATTATCAAACCCTAATGGATTTTGGAACTTTCACAGTCCATAAGAAAGCTTCAAAGCACTAAAATATCTTTAATATATCAACTCCATTAAATTATAAGCATTAGGTAGCTTTATATAGAACTAGAAGACTTCCTAAACTTACTAGAACCAAAAAAGAAAACTACTAAAACTACTTTTGACTTCTAAAACCAATTTAAGACCAAATAAGAAGCATAAATAAAAACTAATTAAATAACTAGATCCACAAGACAACTCATGGGTAACCCCTATAGCCCATCTCAGCAAATTTGAAATTACTAAAATACCTCTGACTTCAAAATACTAGAAAAAAATAAAAAAAATCATAAAATTAGACTCTAATAATACTATAAATATAATTATATAAGATTCCTATAAGTTTCTCTTTGAAATCATGCCAATGTCTAAATATCATCGCTTTTTTGAATTTAGCCTTCCTTGAGCCTCTTATATTCTACATCACCTGTCACTCTCTCAAAATAACGTAAATAAATAATGCACAAGACTCATAATTAATAAAAGAAACATTGTATTCACATTCCTTGGAGAGTTCTTTACAAAAGATATTACATGTTAACAACAAAAGTAGATGCCCTACGGGCTTATAACTTTCCAAGTTAACACTTGGTTACAACAAAAGAAGAGTTCTAACTCTTTACATATTAAGCCCTTAGCTTGAATTTACATTCAACATCAAAATAAAATAACCAAAAAAAGACTTCCACTCCCAGAACCTCCTAACTTAGGACCTTGGAAGTGGCATATCACCTATACCTGAAAATGGTGTCCCAAGTAGGGTGAGCCAAAGCCCAGTAGAGATTGCTAAACAGTATATGAGAAATAACTAAAACATTAGCATTCGATAAATGTTTAACACGTGCAACGTAGGTATTTTCTTTCCATATCCAACCAACATTCATATCATGATAAGTCTAATTCCCATCATTTATCCGAGTCAATTCATTGACATAACTCAATATTAGTCAAACCGTTGAAAATGAGATTACAACTCAGATAACAATACTTCAATAACAACATCATTCAACACTTCCAATATCTTGCCATTTTACGGAACTACGTTCGAGGGAACCGGCACCCATATGTAAATGAGGTTTCAGGACTTTCACCCAGGACACTCCGACCAACTTAATTATCAATGGAGTCCATCCCTTATCTCCTCCCAAACAAATGGAGTACATCCCCTATCTCCTCCTACACAACATACATATACAATGTATTTAAACAAATTGTCATATACAATGACCCACAATTCACACATTCAGTGCATTAATTTCATCGTCACATTCAATGACATAATTCGATTGATTAGTTTCAATTTCCCTAATCATCATGCAGTGTCTACACCAATCAAGACTATCCTCCACCGATAGCCCAAAGCAGTTATTTCTAAACAGATAAATAAATGTTTTCAAACATATACTTTATCACATTTTCCACAGGTGAGTAACTTATAAACTCAACCACACCATTCAATCACAATTCCATCCAATTTCATAATTCCACAATCAATTTCATTATTTAAACAAAATGATTTATTTAATCAAATTAGGGCATTTTCCTCCATTTCCCAAAGATTGCACCCTAAGGTCTAAACCTCATCATTTCAACAATTTTACCTCAATAACCCTATTTTAAGACCCACATGGACATATGGAGTTAAATATTGAAAACCCCTCTTTTACAATTTCAAGTTTTAAACCCTAACTTTACCCAAACTTGCCAAACCTCACCATTTATACAAAATGACTAAAATTTATGTTAAAACTCATAAGAGTGAGTAGTTTATCCCTACCTCAAGTGGAGAAGATGAACCAAGAAAGAGGTGAACTCCAAATGCGATGAAATCAACTTCTTCTCGGATAAAAATGGAGGTCTTGAGAAGCTCCAACTATTTAATGAAGACAAAAGGTGTAGAGATCACTTGATCTAGGCTAAAAAGTAGAGAGAGAATGTGTTTTAGAGTGGGAAGCTCTCAACTTAGGGTTTTGGGAAGTTTGAGAGAGAGAAATCACAGAAAAAGTGAATTAAAATATCACTTATGCAATTTGATATACGCACAGTCCGCTCGAGCGGAGAGTCTGACGCTCACATAAATTAGACCCGCTCGAGCGTAGAATACACTCATCCAGTATTTTCCAGATTTCAGACAGCCGCTCGAGTGCCATGGGGACCGCTCGAGCTCAGACTCGCTCGAGCGTAGGAATCTCCGCTCGAGCGTTTAAAACACCTATGCAGTATTTCTACAGATGCACAAAGTACTGAAGAATTGCAAACCCCGCTCGAGCGCAAAAGGACTCGCTCGAGCGGAAGACCAAAATTCTGGGCAACAAGGTTCTAGACCAACTAGCAACCAACCTGTCCTAAACACGTCCAAGACATTCCAAAACTCAAATTCAAAGAGTAAAGGATGAAAAATAAAGTAAAGGCAACGACATACAACCATGGAACCAGAGTCCGGAATATGATAAATAACGGGAAGAAAATCGGGATCGCTATATCACCACCTCTGATACCTAATACCTACAAACTTGAGTTGGTAGATTTATATTGATTGACCTCTCTAACATTTGAGATAATCCTCCCTCTTTTCTGATTTTTGTGTGTGTAGAAAAGTGTCCATGTAAATAGAAGAGACATGTTGCAATTTTTATGGGAGCAATACAAATAGAAGTACTTGCATATCAAATATATATACTTGTGTAATAGTGCTCGAAGGAGAAGTTTGGCACTAGAAGCCTGAGCATCATTAATAGTGGAGGGAGGTGTAAAGCAGAGCCATTGTATAACCATAGCCTTTTGAAGACTCTGCAACCGATGTTGCTTAGCAACATCAAATGGTTTATCTTATTTTCCAGGTTTGATTTCCCGAGATCTTGACAGAACCCTGTTGGAGTAGATTGTAAATGAACTCCCCAATTATGAAAATAATACTATTCAATTCACCCCATCTTAAACAATAAAATTAAGGTCAAGGAAATAAATAAAAGCCTCTCAAGAATTTCTTCGAAACAGCTTTTCAAATCACATACAGGAGAAAATGGTAAATACTCAATAGCAGAAAGGAAGATTTTATATTTGACATTCACACTGGCCAAAGAAAAAGCAACAAGTTAGCTCACTTCGAACCCTCCAATCTTTTTCCAATTTTGATAAGCATAGGCTCCTAAAAAGATGTCGATCTAGGATCTCCTCCCAATGGAAGCCCCAAATATTTGAGAGGAAACTACTCAATGGGACATCCCAACATATTCGCCATTCTTTGCACATAAGTAGACTCCAAATTAATACCCACAACATTACTCTTACTAAGATTAACCTTGAGCCCCAACACAATTTCAAAGATTCTCAATAGCATTAGCAAATTACCAACCTTACCCTCCTTATTTGACAAAAAAAAGATAGTGTCATTCATAAACTGTAAATGGGTGACACCAATCCTATCCCTACCCACCACCACAAATTCTTTGATAACATCATTTTCTTTAGCTAGATCGATGATTCTACCCAACACATCAACTACTAAAATAAAATAAAAAATAGTGACATATTGCATGACGACATTCAAAATGACCTAAAAGAACTCCCAGCCTTACCATTCACAATGACCGACATATTCCATGACGACACACCACCCCAAATCCACCTCCTCCACCGAGACCCAAAACCCTTCCTCTCTAACACAAAATCCCAAAAAGCCCAATCCTTATGATCATATGCTTTCTAGAAGTCCACCTTAAAAACAACGCCCTTTTTATGCAATCCCCTATACTCCTCAACTAAGAAGCATAGACACGAATACGGATGTGAACAGGGACATGGGACATGGCAATATCCAAAGAATGGGGACACGAACACAAACATGGACATGACGAAAACATGGTAATCTAGATTAATATTACATCCACAAACAATCAATATTAACATAAACTAACTCTAATTCTATATTTTTTTAATTAAAAAAAAACACTTTTAAATTAACACATCTTTTTTTTTTATAGATGATCTATTAAGTATTTAAATCTAAGAAAAAAATAATAAACATTTAATATTCGTCAAAAGCACTAAATAAAATGGGAAAAAAGACAACTTGGCATGTCCCTAGTGTGTCCCCAAAGTGTTCCTGGTGTGTCTGTTGAATATAAATTAATTAAATAAGGGGACATGCCATGCGGTGTGTCCCTGAAAATGTCAACAACCTCATTGGCCAGTAGGACCACATTCAGGGTTTATCGTCCATGCACAAAGGCCCCTTGTGAGGGAGAAATGGTTTCCCTAAAGGCAAACCTAAGTCTTTTGGAGAGCACCATTCCCAAAATTTTGTAAAGTGGTGTAACCAAACTAATGGGCCTGAAATATCCATTCTTGACTGACTTCTCTTTCTTGGGAATGAGACAAATGAAGGATGCATTGGTGCATAAGTTAACCGCCCCAATCTCAAAAAACTCACCAAACACTTTCACACGATCCCCTTTCACGATCTCCCAATAGTCTTGAAACACTGCCATTGAGAAACCATGTAGGCCTGGAGCCTTATCTCTTTCGCATTCAAACACGGCTTGCTGCACCTCACATTCTTCAAAGGGTCTCTCGAGCCAACTAGCTTTCAAGGTATCCACAGGAGCCCAAAAAATACCTTCGATCCCTGGACGGTCCACTCCTTCATCAGAATAGAGAATTGAGTAAAAATTGAAAATCTGATTAATGATTTGCTCCCCCTTATTCACCACCAATCCTTGCCCAATTTCCAAATTTTTAATGAAATTCTTCTTCCTTTTCCCTGACGTAACCCTATGAAAAAATCTTGAATTGATGTCGCCCTCTTTTGTCTATTTCAACTTAGCTCTTTGTCCCCAAAAAATCTGCTCCCTAAAAACAAGCTCTTCCAACTTTAAATTTGAGCAATGATCTCTCATCCCTTGAAGTCCTAGATAAACCCTCCCTAGACACTCCTTTGCATCCAAATCTTCAATACCCCGAACTAACTCTACTTTCAACTCATTTAGATCACCAAAAACTTCATGCTTCCAAACCTTTAAATTCTCCTTGACCCCTCTCAACTTTCACATAAACTTGAAACCCTCCCCACCCATGGACTCTTGCATTCTCCCACCATTCCTTGAAATAAGCTTTAAAAGAGTGATTTTCCAACCATATGTTCTTGAATCTAAAGGGGGTTGGACCCAATTTGAAGGGACAACTCTCAAAAAGCATCGGGCAATGGTCCGAAACTACTCTTGGCACTACCTCTTGCCTTAATCAGGAAACAACTCCTCCCAACCCAAAGTATGAAGAAATCTATCCAACCTACAATAAACACAATTCTCTTAAAGATTAGACCAAGTAAATCAAGCATTATTCAAGGGTAGATAAATCATCTCACACTCTCTTATAAAGGAATCGAAATCCCACATACTTCTATTTGTGGAAACCCCATTGAGCTTTTTTGAAATCAACCTAACCAAACAGCCTTCTCAATACATATTATACATATATATATATGTTGCAATCCATGTTGTAGAAGCTAAATAGACATGCTTAGAATCAAAACCACAACTGGGAGAGCTTCTACATATGCTCATATGCATTTCATGCCAAGTAATAGATAGGAGGAATAAGTGGTTGATTGTTCTTACAAAAAGCTCAAAAGATGTATCAAAGCGAATTATGGGTGAACAAAAACTGATTAACAAAAATTATTCACCCAAAAAAACTGATAAAAAATTAGAAGGTAGTATCATTAAGAAGCAAAAACTTACCTTCTAGTCTGTACAAATAGGAAGAATACGCTTCAAGTTACTACACTGGGCTACATATATTGCTGTTTCATATCTCTTACCATCTTTCTCTGCAATTCTCTTCAATATAAGAAGGCATAGAAGAAAGAAATCACTTAATTGATCGACCATTTTTTAATGGAGAAATGGCAGCATCTTATTAAGCTACGAATATTGAGAAACTCCAAACAACAAGAGCAGAAAACAATTTACAATAACGTCAATTGTTTACCAATCTTACAAGAGAAAGTGAGCAAGATTTAATTTATCAATCAATGGGAGTTTCTGAAGAGAAAAATTAGAACCACAAAATATTGAGAAAAAGGGAGCAAAAGGAATATGTGTGCGACATTTATAGAAATCATTGTAACTGTATAAGAAAGTTCGTTCATAGAAAGTACTTTGATTAAATATTTTTTTCCCGTACCTCTGATACACAATAGGTAGCCCATTTCCAAAGGCGACATTGGTGATTAATGCCATTTTCAAGTTCAATAGCTTGTAGAGTTCTATTCTTTCTGTTTTTCTACCAGGGCTTGAACTGATGGACATAGGTCCAAGCCTCCAAATGGGCATAGAGTTGCAGCTCTCCATGGCTGCCCAAAGGAAATTTAATATCACAATGGGACATGATGTTTACAACCTCAAAAATAATTGCATACATGTCCAACAGACTGGCAAAGATCACATGCCTCCTCTAGTTTGCCAGCCCTTAACAAAGTCCAGACATCTTCCATAAGAGATTTATCTTGTTTCTGTTGATTAAAAAAAAAAAGTGTTCAACATAATTCTAACAAATAAACAAATAATATATTCCAAAAAATGTTAAAAATCTTCTAGATCTACTAGTTTCAGGAAAATTGAATCCAACAAGATGAACGACATAGGATACAGATACAATGCGTGGTTGCAAAGCTGAACATATGTGAAAAGGACTTTATTATATTGAAATGTATTCAAAATTGACTACAACAGACCACAAGCAGTTCATGGGTGAAATAAAGTTATATATATTGAGACAATTGTTCATCGAAAACTACTTTATCATCAGGTAGTTGTTCAACATGTTCACGCGTTGGAGCATCAAAATCCAAGTGATGAACAGTTTTTGGTTTTGAGGCACCTTTCTGTAGAGCATGTTGGGTATGACTCCAGACCCTAGAGTTGGGGAGAAGTACCCACATGAGAACCTCTCACTTGCAAAGATAACCAACAGTTATGCCAACCACACCGCAGAACTCCTAATACAATTTCAGTCAAATTATTGTGAAGTTTAAACTATCAGGGAAGAACCAAGGAAATCAAACAATTATTTTTAAATACAATCTTCTTCAAAGAAGATAAATGACTAAATGGTTACAGAATGGTTCTTTGGTATTCTGTCCAGATATTGATAATAGAACCCAACATAGCTTAATCATGGTTTGATCCTTCTGCTTCGGGCCAACCACATGTTCAAATATGAAAACTAGAAGTCAACCGGGCTAAAAAAAACAATGTGAATGAGAGCCACAAAATTGTCATCCTATAATCTATGTTTTCATTAAGATGTCTCCATTTTCATTTTGCATGACCAGAAAGCTTAGTCAACATTTGCTTACCCATCTCACAACTGGTGATATTAGTGAAATCTCCAGCATCCATCCATACCAATCAATCATCCATTTCAGCCTCCTTTGTTTTAATTAAAGCTCGCCCTTAAGAGTGTGTTATTCCATCACTTCTCTATCACTCCCTGGATCTTTTCTGTCAATAAAGCACACCCATTGTCCTACTTGACTTTCTTTCCAATTTAATACATATGCTTAATCCCACACAACAATGTCTCTACTTTCATCTTGAAATTAATTTATGGATATTTCCTTACATCTACGTTTTTTTTATCTAACAATTGATAGACAAAATCAGCAGTCATAGTAATTTGTTGGACAGTGGCTATCCATTATCATTACACCCTCACCACCTACACCCAGTTCTACAAAATCCTTTTACCAACTCTAGTCTTGCTTCTCATAAATACCCATTGAACTCTAAAGCATCTCAACTTAAATCAAGGCAATCAAGCTCTAAATTATCACAGTCTCTACTAGTCAAACTAGTGATCACAAATGGCATACAACATGGGATCTCATCCTTGCCTCCCATGAAATGACTCCATCAAAAGCCAAAAAACAATATGAAGATGCTCATCTTTCCTTCAGTTGCATAACATAACATTAACTTCCATGGATAACCAACATAGTACTAAACCAAATAATATACTACTATTCTTGTCTCATTTCTTGACCTTTGCTCATTCACCCTCTTAGTTTCACAACACACCTAATAAATTTTAGTAGTTGATGCAGCATTTATATCCCTCTTTATTCCTTCTCTTTTCTTTCATCATATAAAATACCTCCTCTATTCCACATTCCATATGTAGATTTCATCAATACTTAAAAAAAAAAAAGGCCCAAATAGTACACATTAATGTGTGTTTGGGAGGGAAAAGATTGGGTACACACCTAACCTTTGGCATAGTGCACAAAGTGGCACTATGCCAAAAAAAAATTAAAATAAAATAAAATAAATACTTTACTTATCAAAAAAAAATGAAATAAATACTCCCTAGTTGACTATAATTTATTCCACTATAATAGGTGCAACCTCGGTTTTGTTACGCTTCATCCTACAATGAGCCTTTTCTTATATTCAAAGCCCTCAATTAAAAATCCAATGCCTTTCCCATATCTGTAAATTGCTCCCAAAAATAAAAAATAGATATATATATATTGGATCAACAACAAAAGCTTTATTGATAAATCAAAAAGGGAAGCGAGGATGAGGCATCCTCTTACAAAAGGACAATGAGAATACAAAAACTGAATACCCCTTACAAGCTAAACACGGGCAAAATCCTACATATCACACACTGCCAACCAATCTCTAGCTAACAAAAAAAGTGGGACTCCCTTAAATAAAGAGTTCCTTGACACCCAGAAAGAAGTTCAGGGACAAACATTATCCCACAAACAGCCCACCTTCCAAAACTTATCTTCAAACGACCTCGCATTTCTCTCCATCCACAGAACCCAAAAAGTTACGCAGATGGCACAAGACCATAGCATTTTGTCTCTCTTCGATCCTCCGAATGTGCAAAAATCAACTAGGAGCATATGCGCACTCCCTTTTGGGGCTACCCACATAACATTTCCCAAAGAAAACAATCTATGCCATAAACTCAAAGTTATTGGACAATGCAAGAATATATGATCCACTGATTCCCCATTCTTACAACACAAAAATGCACCACTGAGGATTTAGAAAATGATTGGGTCTCCTTTTCTACAATGTATCATTTGTCAAAATGCCTCCATGAACCAAGGCCCACATGAACACCTTTACCTTTAGGGGAGCACAAGCCTTCAATACTTTTTTACCTTTAAGGGAGCACATGCCTTCCATACTTTTTTACAAAAAGGAAACTGAGGAACATGAGGATTATCAATGATGTAATCAAAAAAAGACTTACAAGAAAATGTCCCGAACGATTGAAGAGCCCAAACCCTCTTGTCCTCCAAAAGAGGAAAGAAAGAAAACTGATCAATTCTAGCCAATAAAGAAGTCAACTGTGAGGCCTCCCTATCATTAAGATTCCTAGAAAAATCAAAATTTCAAGATATTAGAGCCAAAAGTGAGCAAGCCATGGAAGCAATTGAAGAATTATGAGAACGAGCCACTCTATATAGATGTGGAAAGTCAGTAGCAAAAGAAGATTGACCCATCCAGACATCCTCCCAAAATTGAACAAGCTCTCCATTGCCCACCCTTACAAAAAGATGACGAGACCAACATGTGAAAATTTGAGAAATTGGCTTCCAAGGAGCACGACAATTACCCCTCAAAACCACCCGCGAATCCCTACCATTGTCATGAGTCCCATATTTGCTTCTTATAACCAAATGCCATAGAGAATCAGTCTCAAGTAGAAATCACCATAACCACTTGCCAAGAAGGGCCATGTTCCTAGCCACAATATTAACGATAGCCAAACCCCCTTTCTCCTTAGGTAGCGACACTAACTCCCAATTCACCAAGTGATCCTTTTTTCCCCCATCCTTACCTTCCCAAAGAAAATCCCTCATCAACTTTTCAAGTGACCTTGCCACCTTAACCAGAACCTTGAAATAAGATAAATAATAAATAGGAATACCACTCAAAATAGTCTCAACCAAAGTGTATCTTACCCCATGTAATAATAAAGCCTTACTCCACCCTTCCAATCTCTTGCCAATCTTTTCTGCCACTGGAGTCCAAAAAGCTTCACTCCTAGGATTACCCCCAATGGAAGACCCAAATACTTAAACGAAAGTGACTCTATATATAGCGACCCCGGTCTTTTCCTTTTGGTTATTGTATCCGGACTTATATTCCGTAGATCTCGTTGTTATCAAATTGTTGTTGTTGTCCTTTAATTTCTTATTTTTAAGTTATAGGATGTGTTGGGCAAGTTTGTTACAGGTTGGTTGGGTTTGGAAACCAAGTGTTGCTATCCAGATTTTTGGACCTTCGCTCGAGCGAGGAGTTGGTCGCTCGAGCAAGCTTTTGTTTTTGGTCCTTCGCTCGAGCCAGGGTTTGGTCGCTTGAGCGAGAGTTGAGTTTTGTGTGTGGTGGCTCGATCCAGGATTTCTTCGCTCGAGCGAGCGATTGCATCTAGTATAGACCTGAAAGCAGTGTTTCTTCGCTCGAGCGAGCTTTTCTTCGCTCGAGCGAGCGAGGTGTATGTTTTCGAGTTCTTCGCTCGAGTGAGCATTTCGTCGCACGAGCGAGCTTCTGGGTTGCAGACCTGAAGCTTCGAGTTTTTGGTTCGAGTGAGACTTTCTTCGCTCGAGCGAGCCTGTTTCATATAAATACGTAGCAGCGGTTTTTAAAACACTTTTTCACCCTCTTTTTGACTTCAAAACCCTAGTTCCGTCTTTTCTCTCCCTCCACTCACCTTCTCTCTTAGATTTCATCTCTTTTTAGGGTGTTTTTACCCTAGGCTCTTTATTAAAAAGGTAGAGTGGGTTGAGGGTTTCGTTTTAATCTGAACGTTTAGCAGTTTGGAGCACTTTGGATTTTGGGTCATCATCCCCATCTTCTCCATTCGGGTTATTTACTTCGAGGTAGGGATTTCCTACTCCATATTATAGGTTTTTTTCTAAGTTGTGGTATTTTGATATGTTGGGGGTTGTTTGGTAATTTTGGAAAAAACCCTAGTTGTAGTAATAAATTAATTTGTATAATTAATTTAGGGAAAATTGGGAAATTTAGTTGAATTCATAGAATTGAGGAATTTATTGATTAAATGGTGTAGTTGGTTAGTTTAATCACTCACCTATGAAAATGTTGGAATTATATTAGTTGATACATTTATTTTCTGTTTAGAAATAACTATTTTGGGCTATCGGTGGAGGATAGTCGTGATTATTGTAGACATTGCATGTGGATTAGGAAAAACTGAAACTAATCACATTGGTTAAGTCATTGATTTTGACTGTTGAATTAATATAGAAAATACGTGTATTGATTGTGTGTTGTATATGACAAGTGTTTAATACATTGTATATGCATTTTGTTTGGGAGGAGATAGGGGATGTACTCCACGGTTTAGGGGAAGATAGGGGATGGACCTCTAAACCGGATTTTGTTTGGGAGGAGATAGGGGATGGACTCCATTAGCACCACTTTATGTGTGCTTATTGATTTATGGAAGTGTTTTTACATGTTGTTGATACAGCACTAAAATGTGTATCAATTTGGAAGTATGGAAGTGTTTTGGTATGAGCCTTAGTCTCATTTGTTTTGCTGACATTGGAAGTAATATTAATGTGATATATAGTTCACTGTTATAGTTTGGCCAGGTTCTGAGCCATAGTGGTATAAATGGAAAATTGAACGAATAATAGAAAGTGAAATGTGTCATGGACATTATTGTCATGAAACTGTATATTGATGAAATGGATGTTTGTGTTAACCATCTATTGAATGCTATTGCTTTATTCAATGCTTATATCTGGTTTAGTATATTTCTACTGGGCTGTGGCTCACCCTATACGGGAACATCATTTTCAGGTCCAGGCGATGTGCTACCTCCAAGGAATTAGCTTGGAAGGATTTAGAGTTGAAGACTCTGTTTAGATTAGTTGTTTTTTTTTTTAGTTTATTTGATATTATATGTAAACTCAAGCCAAGGGCTGAATTTGTAGTTGAGTTAGTACTCACATTTTTGTGCCCAAGTGTTAAGCTTGGAAAGATGTAAGCCCATAGGGCATTTATTTTGATGTTACATGTGATATCCTTCAATAATGTCTTTTATCAAGAATACTCTGATGAATGGAATAATGTTTTGTTTTCTTTTATCAATGCATGTCATTGTTACATATATTATGGGTTTAATTTTGAGGGCGTTACACTATACCACATCCTAAAAGTGACGCCCTGTTTTGAAGTTGATCTTGTTGCATATTAATTCCCACCACACTACTTTCTCCCAAATTAAATAAGTGCAAAAAGTCTTAAAATCAAATAAAGATTAACTATATGACTTTCATCCCCTAAAGAAAAAAATATGGTATCATTTATGTTTAAGTAAACAATAGAATCCTTGCACTTTTGTTCTATAAGTACCTGAATGGAAGAAAAAATTTTACTTCTGCACCATGTTTCAGTTATATTTCGAGTTTGCATTTTTGTTAGGACCTTAAGAGAATCTTTATTATACTGTTGTGCATTTAACACGCATTCCATCTCATTCTAGAAAAAAATGCATGTACAAGCTTTGAACTTTGCAAATATAGTTTTTTGAAGTCTATTGAAAAAGCATAGCATCACTTTTTGACACTCTTCACAATAGTAACTTACTCAAACATAATTCTTCTATTGTTACCATCATTGTAATTTTTAGTTGTTTCAGGTTCTAGCTTTAGTAAATTTGAAATTTACTGATGATAAGCTTATGCATAAATTTTGAGTTTCAGATTTTAGGGTTTTTCTTAGAATGAATAGCTGGAAGATTGAAGAATTTTATTGTCTTTAAAAGACAACAATGCTTTTCTCCCAAACCGTATAAGTGACAATCTCTAAAGATGTGGAGCTCATCAATCATCCAAAATTCTAGTCACTATGTTCACGGTCTACCATGCTCACCTATAGATGACAATCAAAATCTACTTTGTAGGTTTGGATGGTTCACTTTTACTTTAGGAATACATTAGTTCTCTAATTCATTCTTGTCACCAACTCACGCAAATTTTTTTTTTTTCCAGTTTCTTCATTCACAATCCGAGCTAGACAGTGCCTTTTCCCTTGATCTTTCATTTTTCCTATACTGTTGCTTCGATTCTAGATAATTGGCAGTCAAAATTTCCTTTGTCTTTAATTTCATTATGTTATCTATTTGTAGTCCATACCATGGCTTCCGGTTTCATTCCAATAGAATTAGAATTATGTATTCCACTTTTGCAATTTTTTGGACTTAGGAGAGCCATGAAAACATGGTGTGTCCCATTTATGTAGAACATATAGCAGTGTTGGAGACAACATAATGTATAATATATCCATGGCAGCATGGAATATACTTTGGGAAAATTAATCTATTACATCAACAATTGAAATGTTGACATATGATGTATTAGCTAGCTGCATAATGTTTCCAATGGCTACAAAATAAATGGTTCTGTAATTTGTATTAGTTCGAGTTATTTGTTCTTTTTTGAAATTGCCAAGATGAGAGCTAATGAGTGGTTCCATTTCACTTGGAATGTTGATATTGTTTTTCATCTGCTTCATGAGTACGTTCGTGCCTACTCCACCAAATACAAACACACCTCCATGAGCATCGACAATATTTTCAACCCTAAAGAGGACAACTTCCTCAGCTTGTTACAAACCTGCAGTTTTAGCTTGTAAAACTGTGCTTTTTTGTATTTTTTCAATGTTTTGTTGAAAATTTAAATAGAGAAATGTATTGACTATTGTCATTACCTTTTTGTTCTGATGGCTTTGTTGTTGTGGAAACAAACTTCAGGATGTATGCATGCTCATCATCTAAACTGCATTGCTAGTTTTTATGCCTCTTTTCAAGGTATGCCCGAAATTTGCTTGATAAGTACTTTGGATGCTCTATTCTAAAATAAGGCTTTATCCAGTAATGTAGAAAACTCTCATAGGTGATAAAGGATTAAGAGATAGAAAAAGAAAATGATAAAGGATTAAGAAACAAAAAAAAAATGATCAAGAAGTAAGAGATATTTCAAGATAATTGAGAAGAAGTCCTTTCCATAATTGAAAAAACCTCCCTCCCTCCACTTTTAAACAAGACTTTTGATCATTTAAATTTCCAGACCTTGCAAAAAATCACTTTGTGTTTTTAATCCTTTCTCCTTGCATGCTATTCTACATTTGACAGTTAGTAAGCCATCTAGTCTGGTCAAAATCCATATGGGCAATCCATAGTTACTTTACCACTCCAAAAATGGCAATATAGAAGAATCAATCATTTCATCTTTTACTTGATAGAGTAGCTAAGACTTTACAATAATAGTTAATAAAATGATGAAGTTTGGTCCTTTTTTCTTTACGTGAGCTTGAGTTTGGTTGCTAATTTCAATTTATTTGTTATTAAGCATATTCGCTTGCCTTCTCATCTCTACTACAATTGTGTTCATGTATATTACTTTGAACCTCTTATCAACTTATGGTTTTATTTCCTTATCTTGCATGTAGATTTTGAGGATGCTTGAGAGTCTCCACAACAATATTGAGGTTTGTTATGGGAGAACTTAAAAAAAAAAAAAAAAAAAATGGTAGTGCAGGCTGAAATACCCATGCACATCTGAGAGTTCCCTCGTCGTCAAAGGCAATAGATTCTATGTGCAATATGCAAGAAAGGATTTGAAGTGATTTGAATGTCTGGTGTGTGATGATTTGGAAAGTTAGATGGATTCCATGCTGATGCTAAAGTTTGCTCCCTTATTGATGAAAGCACTGATGTCTGGAATGTAATGAAGCTCTCATCACATAGTGCTTTTTGGATTTTGAAGTTGAGTTTATATATAAAATCCCTTTTTCCCCAAGGCTTGATGACAAACTGGTTTGGCACTTTACTAAAAATGGCCTTCTTTTTTCTGTTAATTGGCATATCATTTGGAGATGGATTTGCAAAGAAGAGAAACATGGATCAGTTCTTCAGATGGGGTGAGTTTTGAAAGGGCATTTTGGAAGAAGATTTGGCTATTGAAAGTTCTGAATAAAGTGAAAATCTTTGAATGGAAAATCTGTTTGAATATCCTTCATGTTTAGTGAAACTTGAGTAGGTGCAAAGTAATTCAATTTGATGACTGTTATTGTACATTAGTGCTGTTTTTGGTGGTTTGAGTCAGCTTACAATGTGATTGACTGTAACGCCCTCAAAATAAACCCATAATATACACAATATTGACATGCATTGATAAAAGAAAACAAAACATTATTCCATTCATCAGAGTATTCTTATTAAAAGACATTACACGTAACATCGAAAGTAAATGCCCTACGGGCTTACAGCTTTCCAAGCCAACACTTGGACACAAAATGTGAGTACTAACTCAACTACAAATTAAGCCCTCAGCTTGAGTTTACATGTAATATCAAATAACAAATAACTAAAACAAGTCTTCAAATCCAAATCCTTCCAAGCTAAGTCCTTGGAGGTAGCATATCACCTGGACCTGAAAATGATGTTCCCGTATAGGGTGAGCCACAGCCTAGCAGAAATATACTAAACCAAATATAAGAATTGACTAAAGCAATAGCATTCGATAGATGGTTAACACTTATAAATCCATTATATCACTATACAGTTTCATGACAATAATGTCCACGACATGTTTCACTTTCCGTTATTATTCAACTTTCCATTTATATAGACATGGCTTAGAACCTGGCCAAACTATAAAATGAGACTACATCTCATATTAACATTACCTCCAATATCAACAATTCAAATGAGACTTAAGGCTCATACTAAAACACTTCCATAAATCAATAAGTACACATATTTGCTGTACTAATGGAGTCCATCCCCTTTCTCCTCCTAAACAGGTTTGAGAGTCCATCCCCTATCTTCCCTCAAACCATGGAGTACATCCCCTATCTCCTCCCAAACAATATGTATATACAAGGTATTCCACACTTGTCATATACACTATTCAATCAATACACGTATTTGTTGTATTAATTTAACCGTCATATTCAATGACTTATTCAATGTGGTTAGTTTCAGTTTTCCCTAATCAACATGCAATGTCTACAACAATCACGACTATCCTCCACCGATAGTCCAAAGCAGTTATTTCTAAATAGGAAATAAATGCATCAACAAATATAAACTCAACAATTTCATAGGTGATTGATTAAACTATCCAACTACACCATTTAATCTCATAATTCCCCAATTTCATGAATTAAACTTAATTCCACATTTTCCCAAAATTAATTGTACAAATTAATTTATTACAACAATTAGGGCTTTTCCCATTTTTTCTCAAAAACCAACCCTAAGGTTCAATTTTCTCAATTAAACACTATCAATGTCATTTTTCATGACTTACAAACATATGGTGTTTAATATATGAAAAACCCCATCTTTCTCAAATTATAAATCAAACCCTAACTTTTTCCAAAATTACCAAACAACACCAACATATCAAAATGACCAAAACTTAGGACAAAACCTATAGTATGGAGTAGCGTATCCCTACCTCGAAGTGAAGAACTCAAATGGAGAAGATGACCCAAAATCCAAAGTGCTCCAAATCCACAAATGTTCAGATTAAAACAAAGCCCTCGCGACCCTCTATCTTTTTAACAAAGAACCTAGGGTAGAAACACCCTAAAAGTAGATGAAACCTAAGAGAGAAGGTGTGTAGAGGGAGAGAGAACACGAACCTAGGGTTTTGAAATTAAAAGAGGACAAAAAAATGAATTTTTCCACGCTGCTGCGTATTAATATATAACAGGCTCGCTCGAGCGAAGGATTGGTCGCTCGAGCGACCAGACACAAGAAAGACTCACTCGAGCGAAGAAAGTCTCGCTCGAGCCAAGAATACAAAGCTTCAGGTTTGCAACCAGAAGCACGCTCGAGCGAGAAAATGCTCGCTTGAGCAAAGAACTCGAAAACATACACCTCGCTCGCTCGAGCGAAGGAAAGCTCGATCGAGCCAAGAAACACAGCTCTCAGGTCCAAAAGAGACGCAGACGCATGCTTGAGCGCAAGACTCCTCGCTCGAGCCACTAGACACAAAACTCAACTCTCGCTCGAGCGAAGAAACCCTGGCTCGAGCGAAGGACCAAAAACAGAGAGCTCGCTCGAGTGGCAAACTGCTTGCTCGAGCGAAGGACCAAAATTCTGGGCAGCAACCACTTGCTCCCAAACACAACTAACCTGTAACAAACTTGCCCGTCACATCCCATAACTCAAAAATAAGGAATTAAAGGATGACAACAACACATATATAACAACAGGATCCACGGAACCTAAGTCCGGATACAACAACCAAATGGGGAAAGACCGGGGTCGCTATATTGACAATGTTGGCATTGTAGTCATTCACTTCTGCACCCAACACAATTTGTGGATCAATGCAGTTCCGGGCCCTTTTTAAGTCTCTTCACACAACACATCTTCATTTGTAGCTCTGCTTAGGTGGTTGATTTATTAGAATTTAACTTTATTATAGTCTGTGCCACAGGGGCTATATTGAATGTTCACATGGTATTCACTTTTCAAAAGCATTCTTGTTAGAGAGTATGTTTTGTTACTTGCTCATATAAATCATGTAGAAGCACAATTACTTGAACAAAGTTCTGATTTTGTATTCAATTTGGTTGATGTTCTGAGGCAAAATGCTAGTTTGGCACTTGGAACATAATACTTGCCCAAAAAAAATAAAATAAAATAAAAAATTCTATTGAGTCGAGTATAAAATTGTCTAAAGGAAAAAGACAAAATACGTATATGTGGACATACATAATATATATATATATGTGTGTGTGTGTGTGTATGTATATTCAAAGCCTTAATCTTATTTATCTATTCTAATTTCTTCCCATTATTGCCATAATGACTGATAGTATTATTCCTCATTCTATGGCTATCAACTTTAATCTTATTCTGGCATTGTAGTTGTGGAATGATTCTTTTGCAACATACGGATTAATATAATGTTGAAGGGCCTCTTGTTTTTTTATGGTTATATGGAGAGTTAAAACATGTGGATCTAGTTTAGTTTCTCTTTTGCTTCTAATGACTCTCAAATTGAAGTTAGAGTAGTGTTTTTTTGTTCACTTTTCTAAGTACAAACTCAAGTCTTTTAATTTTAAACTCATTCTCAACACTCAGAGAACCTGATACTTGTAGAATTTCGAAAAATCTCATTGATATAGCCATGCTTCATCCAAAAATTCAAGAATTTGAAAAGTTTTCTCAATTTAATTTCGGGAATTTAAAGTGATAACTGGAAACATTAGGACAATGATATTTAAAAACTTGAACCCATTGGGTATTATTAACTAATACTCTATCTAACTTGTTTTTTTTTTTTTTTTTTTTCTTTTTTCTTGTTTTTTAGTCCAAGTGAACCAAAACCCTTTGGCATTACAGTCTTCCATAAGTAGTTCAACAAGGCAACCATTGAACTCATGTATTGCAGCTCATTAAGATTGCTATTTCTAGTGTTTCTCTTTGAAACTTTTAAGGCTATGTTTAGATTAAGAATTCTGGGACTATGAAGGGGGAGAAAAATAGATAGGGAAGTGAAAAAATTTAGGTTGTGTTTGGTGTGAGTTTCAAATCAAGTTTTCACCCTCATATTTGAATGTTATGTTTGGTTTGAGTATTGAAATTATGATTCCAAATCAATTTCAAAACACATTTTGAAAGTATGTTTGGTAAACCAGACAATTTTTGAATTTTTGGTCTACTTGGTCGTTCGGTCGGTTGACCAGAATAGTACTTTTTTTTTTTTTTATATAGCAATTGTCAATCGCCACCTATTATTTGGAAAATAGTATATATATTTTTTCATATTATTTAAATATATAAATTATTTTTTTAGACCAAAATGACATTTTTTTTTTAATTAAATTTTAAAAAGAGTTTGGTTATGAGTTTTGAATAGAATTTTGAATAGAGTTTTGAGTTGTGTGTTTGGTTATGAGTTATAAGTTTTTGAATAAAGTTTTGAAAACTCTTTTCAAAACTCATGACCAAACAAATTTTCTCATTTCATAGGTCACATCAAAAATTCAAAACTCAATTCAACACTCTTTTCAAAACTCATAACCAAACAAATTTTCTCTTTTCAAATCATAATTCTAAAACTCACAAACTCAAAATACAACACTATTCTCAAATCATAATTCTAAAACTCTACCAAACGCTACCTATTCTATTTCATACACTTTTTGCCTTCTTTTTTTCTTTCCTTCCACAAATCCCCCTTAAATCCTTGATCCAAACGCACTCTAAGAATATTGTCATCCCAAGTGAGGCACGAATCATGTCATGTCGTGTCGTGTCATCATGGGTTCGTGTCCAAAACACCCAACACTAACATAATCCATTTAATTAAACATGTCAAATATCATGACACTGACCTAACCTACTTGTGATCATATCAATCCGAATGTGACACGGCTAACATGGTTAGCATTAGAATTTATTTTAGATTATAAGCAGTTTGTGCAACCTAAATCAAGCAAACTTGTTTCAAATCACATATAAGGGTAACTTATTTAAATATTAACACCCACAACATAATATATAGAAGAAAATACATTAAAGGTGAATAACTTAAAGTAATTGCACTTATATGGAGATGCAAGTCGGAGCAATGTGAGAGGTGTATCTCATGCCACATATTCCATGTGCAGCTCGTCTCGTGTCACTTTCATTGATTTTGTATGTTGGTAAGGTGAGTGTGGGGGGAGCCATCGCATTTGTCTCGAGTTATGCGGTTTATGCATTTGTTGTTGCTACGAATGAGATTTTGAGGAAACATGCTCGGAGGTTGAAATTGGATGTTGTTACATTGTTGCTTCCTATCAAAGGAAGTGTGTTCTCTCAAGGGAACCAAGAGGATGACTCTATCTATAGTACTTTGCTTGACATGGACGCAGAAAGTGATATAATCATATCCTATAGTGCCTTGCCTCAGTAGATGTGGGCGTCAAATGTCGCAATATATTCAAATTAGTCAGCTACGGTGTCTGACAATGAGAGTCCTATGTGGGGTTGGATTGATGATGGCATAGAAACTAAGCACTCGCCATTCTCCTATTCTAAACTATGTTCGATAATGGAGTTGCCTTTAACAGTGCCACGCCGGTTGACAATTCCTCTATTTGAGGAGGAATCTTGATCAAAAGTCTCTACGTTGTAGGCAGTGCTTCACTTGCTCCCATTCTTCTAGCATTTCTCTAGAGTACACAAGACTGTGGGTTCTAAAAGCAGAAAGGTTGCTTATATGCATGGTGTTTCCATTGGTTGTGCACTCGGTGTTCTTGCATTTTGGTACACTAGATCACATCGTCCGCCTTAGAAGTTTTTACTTCCATTGGTTTTGGATGGATTTTTGATGAGTATCGTTTGGTTCTACATGATTGCAAACCAGTTTGTTGTTGTATTGGTAGGATTGGGTGTAATTCTAGGGGTTAATCTATCAATCCTTGGATTAAATTCATTAGCATAGGGCAACTCGATGGGTGATTTAGTGTCAAATGTTGCACTGGCAATGAATTGTGGGGATGGTGTGTAGAACACCTTGTCTAGATGTTGTGCACGTCTGATGTTCAACTCACTTATTGGTTTTGGGATCTCTCAATGTTGCTTGGAGCCTGGTTAGAGAAACATGGCTTGTACATTGTTCCACAAGACAGAAGCCTCTTCTATACTATGGGATTTCTCATCTCAAGGCCTATTTGGGCACTTGTTGTTTTACCAAGGAATGATATGCGTCCTACTAGGAGGCTTGGAGTCAGCCGCATTGCCCTCTATTTGATATTTCTCTTTGTTAGGGTAATTAGTGCCACATGAATCATATCATTGGCCGGTCTAAGTTGACATTTGATGTAGTGAATATTAAGGAAGAGCATGTTAACTACAAAGATTTTTGAAGATGATGATGTGTATTTTGTCTTATCTATTATTGTCATCTTGAAGTTGTTTCTCACGAAGGACTAGAAGAGGAAAAAAAAACCCATGATCATGATCAATTATTGTACTTGCAAGTTGGAAATGAGTAATCAATTGTTGTACAATTAAATTCACTACAAGAAAAAAGGGATATGGCAATGCTTTTGTAAGCTTTATTCTGATTTATGATTGCTTGTTTTGTACAAAGATAAGATGATATATTTTGAATTTATCATCCTCTTTTTTTATGTTGTGATTTCCCTGTTTCAGTATAATTTGAAAATCAAACCAAACATGAAATTTGAAAATCAAATTTGAACACCAGAGGTAAGTAGTATTATGTTAAAATTATATTGGTTTCACTGAAATTGCAAGTGCAATCTTTCTTAGTATAATTTGAAAATCATACCAAACATGAAATTTGAAAATCAAATTTGAACACCAGAGGTAAGTAGTGTTCTGTTAAAATTCTGTTGGTTTCACTGAAATTGCAAGTGCAATCTTTCTTTACTTTCAAGATTTTTGTTGGTTAATTATTGACTTCATTTTCATATCAGACAATGCGTAGGTTAGAGAACATATTCTTCTCATTTAGAAATTGGATTGGTTGCTTAATTATTATTGAAAAAAAGAAAAAAAAAATTGGGGTGTTTAAAATTAGTTGGATTTGTGTTTGTTAGGTAAGTAGTCGTTTTTGTATTATTGATGATTTTTTTTGTTACTTTTTTTGGGTGGTTAATATATATATATATATATATGTATATGTTTGTGATTAATTAGTCACTATTATTTGTATAGTGTAGGCACCTGCATTTTCTATTAGGTGCAAAATCAAACTTCAAATTATAGTAGTGTCTTTTGGCTTCTATTGCTGGTATGTGTTATTCTTTTTTATCATATTAGTGTTTATGTTTATTTGTATTATCTTCAAGGCCTGCTTGCTCATTTTGATCTTCGCTCTCTTCACTCAAAATTTTGTATGAAATTTCTGATTTGAATATATATATATATATGCGGTGATGAAGTTAATATTCCAGATCTGAGTATATATTATAGATATGAAGGGGTATGAGTTTTGGAGTGGCCCCTTGACTGAGTTTTGGCTCAATGAGGTGTGTATATTTTGCAGTGTTTAATTGATTATTTATACATATGTAGCTTATTTTTTCTTTTTGAATTTCAAAATGGCAATTTTAATCAATTTACACTAGCTTATAGATGCACCACTCCAAAAGCATTAAGTTCCATAAATTCTATTAAAAAAAATTAAACTAAACAACATTTACTTTGTTTGGCTTTGAGTTTTCAAAAACCATACGAGTTTTTATTTTTATTTTTATTTTTTGTGTTTTGTTATCTTTAGAGGGGGAAAATATATATTTTTTAGTTTTTAGATGTACCTGACTTATATGCATATAAAAAGCAAAATATTTGTAATTTGTTTTTAAATTCAACAAATACAAAAATAAATAAATAAATAAAATATACTATTTTTTTATTTTTTTGTATGTAAGTGAAGTTTTAAAATATTTTTCATAAATATTTTACTTTTGAAATGTATCTAAGTGTGTAGATTAAGTGAATCCACAAAGTATATATATATATATAATTACTTAAAATATTTAAAAAGTTCACTAAAAATGAAAAATAAAAAACTCAAAAACTATTTTTAATAATTGTAAGAGTGATTTAAACTTCTCAAAACAATAGATCATGAATTTATATTTGATGGGGGTCTCTTAACTTTTTAATGAGATTAATTTATATCAAACAAAATATTGGTAACATAAATAATTCTTTTTTTAAAAAAATTGATAGTTTGATGGGTTACTCGGACCCCATCGGTTACTATGTGGAGTCGCCCCTAGACAAGATACATCTCCACTATTTAGTGACAATGGTGGACATTGATCACATCGGCGACTACGATTGCGGTGGCACTACTCTAGTCACCCTCTATAGATACGCTAGTGTTGTCATGTGCAACTGAGAGATGACCATCGAAGGGCATTAGAAACGATGGAAGGTACAATTTACTGTTTTATGTCATTTCTACATTGCACATCATTTATGCATTTATTCAAAAAAATTTGCCTCATCTTGTACTAATCAACTCTTTGAATTGTAGATCTAGAGCTTTGAGTATTTCAGGGCGAATGCCCTTGATGCTTAGGAGATGGACTAGCACGTCATCCCTTGGTCTTGACAATACTTCTGTTAGCATCGCCACTAGGCCCCACGGTTGTCGAGCTTTTACAAGTTTAGACAGTATTTCGACATAGTCACTCCCGGTCAAGTAATTGGCTTAATCCCTCTTCAATCATGTACTATGTTGCTTTCATTCATTATGCTCTGAGATTTCTAAACTTTATACTTGTCTTGTTTGTGACTTGGGCGTTGTGGGCAGCTGTGGCATCAGATATCGTGATGTGCTTCATCGCAATGCTCAACATCACTCTGGTGAGTTGGAGAGGATTTTGCTAGAGAGCCCCTTTTGTCAAGTTTGGTATTTCGACAAGCAGGGATGCTGCTAATCAATCGGGATGGCTGCCCCTAGAGTGCCTGCCTTGGTAACAAATTGCATGCGAACTACTGACACCTTCACTCGAAAGGACATCATACTAGCCATAGAGGGCACCAATGTAGAGATCTTCTATGCTGTGGCATGTAATTCCTTCATAACCACAACTTCCCTACTAAGTGAAGGCAAAGAAGCACACATGGCATAGTACAATCCATCTGTCCCCAATATTATGATCAATTCATCACGCATGCACCTTGTGTGAGATAAGAGTTTGTGCTTGTGCGTGACTATGTCCCTTTTTTTATAAAAAAAAATGCTAAGAACCCAACCTTACGGACCTCGAATTTATCTCGAATGTATTTGTATAGTGGAGATTGAATTAATGAAGTATGAGGTCTACATATAAAATGAATCTGAGCCATTGATTTTATTTTATTTTTTTCTAGTAAATTTTGGGTTTATAAGGGTGGATTTATAGTATTGTTGCCTTTTTATATGAGGCACAGTTACTATTTCATCTGACCAATTATTTTGTTTATTTTTATTTATTTTATTTTATTTCCATAATTCCATTTTTACAAGTTTTTACTTTCAAAACCATAACGTTATAAATTTTAACCAACTGAGATTTTTATTTTTTATTTTTTTGGAGAAGCAAAGAAATAGATATATATTAGCTTCTGTAGCCATTAACTTGTCTAGCTAGTACATGAGTCCCAATTACCTTTAGAAATAGAAAGAAAATGAAAATCCTTACTAATTAGCTTAATATCATTAATAATAGTCGCAATGCTCCAATCAGGGTTGCCTTGCCCTTGCAAAGTAGATATCAAAACTTGACTATCCGTAAAAATAGAGATACTTAACAAATGCTGGCCTTTAGCCCAATGAATAGCTTCCGAGCACACTTTAACTTCGGCCAACAATGGAGAAGGAAGCTGCATCCTAGAAGCATAATCTTGAACCCATGATTGATCTATATTGAAACAAGCACATGCCACACCCGCACTTTGATCAGCTGCCTGTCGTGAACCATCTATGACAAAAGTCCACACCTAGTAATCTGTCACATTAGAGAGAGGATTTGCAAGCATACACATATCATCATTATTACAAACATCAGCAATGGATGTTGAGATATTAAAGCCTGCTCTAAACATTGGGATGATCTTCAAGTAACATTAGAGATAAGCTCTTCAGCAAGAAGATTTGCTTGTACTTGTGTCATATTCATGCTTTTAAACGCATAACTATTTCTCTAACGCCAAACGGCCCAAAGAATACTTGCATTCAAAGAAACAGTCCCTTTATCACATCATGTACAACTAGGCTCAGTGAAAATCAAAATAGCATTTTAACTAAAATCACGAGTTATGGACATGTTTTATAGGACAAACCGGTTCTTTTTATAACTAATGAAAATGATAAAAACATGGACTTGAAAACTTTTAATGGAATAAAAGTGAGAATTTTACTACATAATTATGATTAAAAATAATTAGCTTTCGATGAATTAATTTTTTTTAAATTAAAAAATAATAGTCAGTAGCTTAAAGGGGAAATATCATTTCAACGTCAGTACAAAAAATATTTTCAATTTAGTGGTTAAAGTTAATTAAATTTTCTTTCGATATTGCAAAGTTTCCATTAAATTAATATTATTTTTTCCAACTTTTTTTTTTAAAAAATGGTATTTCCCTTGCATAGAAAAGAACAAATACAGGATCTACCTACTGCGTAGAAAAGAACTATCCAAAACATGCCACTTACCAGTTTTGACCATCTCAAGCTATTTTTAAAAAAAAAATGGAAAAAAAAAATTCAACCCTTCATCCATTCCACAAAAATACCACGGAACTACTGCTAGATCAGCATTTACATACAAATCAACAAGTTCCTCTCCAAGCTCCTCTCCAAGCTCCAATTTGCATATATAGTATTCTCTCTCTAACAATAAAAATTCCTGGACAAAACAAAACCAAATTATCAGCACAGTTAATGGTATTTAATTGTTGTATCAACCAAAATAACGGCAAGTTACAATACAAAAATGGATTGTTTGTGGGACTTATAAAATTCTAAATAAATTATTAATAGATCCTAATAGTTGGATTTAATTCCCATCAAATCATATTGAAAACAAATCCTGATAAAATAGTCACTAAAAATTATTTTTGTAAAAACTTTTTGCATGTCGCTAAAAATTGACAATTAGCGACTTTTTTTGTCACGATTTTTATAAATTGTCACTAAAACTTACAATTAGTGACATTTTCCTATGATGAATTTTTCAAACTGTCATTGTACGTTGAAAATTAGTGACATTTTTTTGTGACGATTTTTTTAAACCATCGCTAAAACTTATAATTAGTGACATTTTTTGTAACAAACTTTTCAAACTACCACTGAAAATTAACAATTTGTGAAGATTTTAATAGTGTTTGATGAAAAACACCATTAATTATCATATGACCTATTTAACAATAAATCCACCTATTAAGACTTACACGTAAATCCCCCTAAAATTCTCAAATAGATGAAAAATTATATTCCTTTTATCTTTCAAGAAAATTTCTAACATAGTAAGATTATGAATTAATTACATTTTTAGTTCCCAAAATATGAGTAAATTGGAACAATTTTTATACATTGGGGAAACGATTGACACTATTTAAACATTGAGGACCAATTTGAAACACTTCCATACATGAGGGACCAAATTGACACAATTTAAATATTGAGAACCAAAATGACACAACACTCATACTTTGTAGACCAAAAATGTAATTAAGCCTAAGATTATGGTAGGGCCCTAATCTTGGCAACTTTACCAGAAACCAAAAAAAAAAATAATAATAATAATAATAATAAAAGGTGGATGGACAAAATTTAGGAGGGCGACACTATTGTCAAGGCAAAAATTATGTTGAATTGACAAAACTTCCATCCAAGTCAATTCTCCTATTAGCGAAGGTCAACGATGACTGAGAAGAAGAATGAAAAGAGAAAATGTGATAATAGCCACCCCAAGGCAAGTGAAGACTTGTTATCCAGATAATTAGATTACCTGCAATTGCTGTTGGCTAAATAAATGGAGAAACCCAGTTTCAGGCAATGCAACTAGTTCAATCAGCTCATCATGGCTTTCGCGTGGATTTCCTGACTCCACGCGCAAAACAAAAACCTGTGAATTTACCAAGAAGCAAAAACTAAAAACTACTATTCTTTACTATAGATCCTCTGTTTCTCTTACAAATTTCCTTGAGATGTTATTTTTAAAAGGCAGAAATTGGCAAAATGGTAGAATGTTACATGGTAAACCAACTAATTTGAAGAAACACAAAAAAGACTTCCAGCTTCCAGAAAACAACTTCACCAGCATACATCTAAGAATAACTTCTGGAATGCAACACCTTCGACAAAGGCCCCGCACGATGTATGTAGCTGGACCTTCCAGGGAACCATCTTTGCTTGAATACCAGGCATCTAATCGTGAGATCTCCATTGTTATACCAGCTTGAAATCGAACAAGCTCTCCTTCATTCATACATTATATAACCTAGAAGAAAGTCAATGTTGTTTTAAACAATACACAACCTATAACTAGCGGCCCACATCCAGGTTGTTCATTGTGTTTACATCTCCATTTACTAAATACCATGTAGGACAGGACATATGATGTCAAACAGCTCCTAGTAATTCCTGTTGGATGCCTTGTATTAGCCTTTAACCAATCCGACATATAGAACCAAATTGTACTTCAGCAAATTTAGACAAGGACCTGAAGGTATTGGCCAATTTGTGACAGAAGAGCCAACAATCCAACTGCCAATATCCTTTTTTCAAGCAACGTGCAAAAAGGGCCAAGAAACTTTTGTAGACTTTCAAATTAGCATGTTCCAATATATTTCCCGTCATCCTTTGTATTTTAGTTGTAAATTCTATTCAACACATAAAGATGGCAAGATTTTTTTGGAAACAAAAAAGTATTTAATTAAAGCCACAAGCTTGCAACTCTGTATACATGTTCATATATACATATAACAAGCTTCTATATTTTCAAGGTGTATTTGAATGTCCCCTCAAATTTGAGTAGTTCTATTGCACATCATGTGGAATCTGATGTAAAAGTTGATCACCTAAAAAATTGAGCCATCAAGTATAATAGGAGTCTTCAACCAATTCCAGTTATCAGATTTAAGTTCCAAAATAATGCAGTTACAACCAGTCCTTTACCTTTAAAGCCAGCAGCAATCACTGTAGCAAGAATACCACCATCATTAAGTTCATGTAGACCAAGTCCATCACCGTCTGTTGCCAAGCAACGAAGAACAACCTCAATGCAGTAATTGTCTGTTAATGAGATAGAGACGCTCACCTTGCCATCAAGTAAAAATGTCAGGGACAAAAGATGTGTATATATATATAGAGAGAGAGACCTAACTTAAAAAGCTTATGTGATGAAAAATAGTTTGGCAGAAGCAAATCTTACATATTACATAATTATATCCTACATCGCCTCATCAAACTACGTGGATTATACAGGACTTAAATATCAAGTGATTCATAAACAAATCAACTGATATGTAATGGTATTGTTTCTGGAACTGAAAGGTTTAATTTGAGTTGCGGTCAAAAGTTTTTAAAGGCGAATGTGTAACTCAAGGGGTTTTTTTTTTTTTTTATTGGCCCCGGGTGTCCGGATCACAGTTCGACTAATTCCCAAGGGTGCACAAGCCCTCAGCAAGGAGTTTTCCGCAAGTGGACCGCAGTTAATTCAAGGGTTTTCCCCAATCCGATGGCTCCAAGAAATTGTTCGCACCTTAGAGGTTTCGATCCCTGAACCTTGGAGGGAGCACACCCCCAAGACCCAAGGCCTTGCCACCAAGCTAACCCCTAGGGGTTTAACTCAAGGGGAGGCGTAAGCCTTAACGCATTGAGGCATAAGCATTCAAAATTTAAATTTTAATATTTAGTTATTAAATCAAATATTTTAAATTACTAGATAAATAAAAAAAATTACTAAAATATAAAATTGTAAATACTTTTCTCCTTAGATTAAACATTTCACTGTAGAGAAGGAAACTTGCCTTCAATTAAAGTGAAATCATTCTTAGCTTTAGTGATTGAACTTCTCACTTGAACATTAACTGTGTTTTTTCTTGATTGATCATTTCCTCTTATAGAATATATTTGCAAAAATGGTTCTTTTTATTTATTTTTATTTTTTGCTTTTCTTATGTTTGTTTCATCTACTAGACTAAGTTTAACAGGAGCCTAGGAGAACTTCTTCTTATGCCCTTGTATGCTTATGCGCAAAAAATGTACAAGGCTTGACTGTGATGCGCAACCCTTTGGAAAACATAGTCTAAAAATCAAAGCCTTGATACGTTTTACCTTAGCCTTGAGGCGAGGTGAACATTAGGGCGAGCCTCAGTAAAGCCTTTTACTACTTTGGTTGTTGTATGAAACCCAAGAAGTAAGGATACAGACAACACAACAAGTTTCAAATAATTAGGATACAACCACAGCTGAATCATGGCTAATTATCTATTTAATATGAAATTAAAAACAAATTATTGATTTTTTTTTACATAGCAAAATTTCTATTTACTATATGAAATAATAACAAATAGTTCATGTTCTACATATAAAAGAATTAGGAAGAGAACTTAATGTTTTACTTTTAGAAGTCACAATTGACAAACAATTTTGAAGTTGTAAAAGTTCAGGGTTCTAAATATTAAAAAACCCAAATCCTCGATAAATATATAAATCCATACTGCTAATTATTCTTTGAACTTTTCAAAAAACTACATGTTCATACTTTATACACCATATTCTATGAAGCACGAACACTTCATCTCACCTAACTTATCAGTTTCCAACATGTCTGGGACACAAACATGTTCAGAGACGCGGCAGATACATGTTGGACACACCCTCTCTTGTGTCCCATTTTTTTCATTTTTTTTGGTTGTTGGACACACCTCTGACATTCTCTGGATATGCGTGTCCTTTTTCTAGAACAATCCTTGGACACGATGATGGCCTCAAAAAAAAAAAATCACTGATTTTGTTCATGCAGCCTGCAGGAACCCTAGATCTATGATTCAAAGAAAAAGTAGAACTAATCATGCCAGCATAACTACAATTAATGTTAAAAAAAGAAAAGGCAAAAGAAAAAGAAACGTACTTACCTAAGTTCAGCTTCGTCTTCTTCAACAAATCCTTACTTTTTTATTAGGGTATGTAACCTTTACATCTCACCAAATGGGCTAGGCAGTAATACTCTCTTTTTTGTTGGTATGTTGTACACCTGTCACGGGATATGTTGGGTGTTTTATTCCACATTTCCATCGATCCAATTCATTATGCAAGACTTTGTATTTGGATCTTAGTTGCAAGAAGCGGGGGCGGGGGAGAGAGAGCATATAGAAGTTTTTTAGGTTGGGAATGCCTATGGAAGCGTGTATACATTTCATATATTAACTGTATAAATATATTCTAATAATTAATTTTCTATGTAGACATAAAATATGTAATAAAATATGAATAAGAACTTGTGATTGATGTCAATTCTAAATTGTTTTTGTCAAGTATGAATACACATATTATATAAATAGAAAGTACTATCATTAGTTTAAGTTATTATTCTTTTGTTTCTTTGATATTTGTATGTTTTTCGTTTCTATCTCAATTGAGAGCTAGTTTCTTCCTTAACAGAAGGGAGTTTCTTACAAGTTTCTTACTTGGGAGCACAAAAACATGTCTCAACAAAGCGTCACCTAAGTAGAAGTTTTCTGCTACTAAAATTTGGATATCATCAAGCCCATCATTTCAAAGGATGATACGTGGAAAAGAAATATTGCAAACAAAAAAATAAATAAATAAACAACTAGTTGATTATTAGATAAAAACATGTCCAATAAAAAAGAAAAAAAACATAAAACTCAATATTAATTTAGTATTTTCGAAAGTCATGAAGGATTTGCACCCTTGTTTTAGCTTCTTGAGGAAGCTTGAACCTTTGCTCCTCTATAAGAGAGGCTCTCCCTCTCCTTGAACCAGGTTATGAAATTTGCTAAGGCAAAAATATATATCCCTTTCTATATCTCTACATTTTGAGTTCAAAAGTGTGTTGTTCTTGACCTATTACACCACACCTCATAGCCACACACCTCCACCATTGATCTGAGGTTCTTGGAGGTTTTTTTTTTAGAGGTCAAAGAGTTGGTTCTTGGCTCAAGAACCTGCTGGTTTTGCTGAGCTTCAAGGGTAAACTCCTTTCTCCCTTTTAAGCTTTATTTTGGTCACTCTCTTAGCCATACTTGCATGGTTATTTGAGCTTTTTTTTCAACTGAAAAAGTTTCATATTTAAGTGTTTTTCATGTTTGTTTAAGGCCCTTTTGGTGTTGAGGGTCATCTTCCCTCTTGTATGCCCTATTTGGCCTTGTTTTGTGCCATGCCATAAGGCCTTTGAGTTAATCCTTGCATGGCCATTTAGCCACTGAAATCCAGTGAATTTTCAGTGGTTGGCATGTGGTTTTGAGGCCCTAAATCAGAGAGGGGTGACCCTCTCTCTTTTGGTCTTGTTTGCTTGCATTTTTGGCCCATCAAAGGAGCATATGTTTTCATACTTTCAAGGCTCGGTTCAGGCACTTTTTGGTGACTTTTAGGGCCTGCCTAGACTCTCTCTATGGTTGGTTTGGTCACCTTAGGTTTGCCTCTTGCATGTGTAGAGTAATCCCTTTTATGGGTTATCAAAGTAGCATGTCATTCTTGCATGTATTGGTCATATTTTAGTGGGTTTTTGGTCATCATTTGGCATTCCATGACTCTGTTTTTGGCTGGTTTGGTAGCCTCTTACATGCTTCATATGCTTGTAGTGTAAATCATGTTTACTAGCTCACAATCAATGATGTTTTGGCCCTCCATGCTAGCATATTTTGGCCATGTTCCAACATGATTTTGTTCATATTTTGGGCTGCCTTAGCTCTGTTTTGAGGCCTCTTGGTCGAATGATGCTTTCCATGCATGCTTGTAGTGTAATACCTTTGACTAGCTTTGAGTTTTGAAGTCCCTTGCATGCTTAACTTGAGGTATGTTCATGATTTGGCATCATTGAGCATGATATTTCAGAGCATATAGGGCTGCCATACTTCCATGTTTGTGCTTTTATACCCTATTTGTGAGCCATTGCATGAGTTTCATTTTTGTTCCTTTCAAGCCATCATCCCAACTCATTTTGCTACTGTTTTGGGCCTGCATAGGGTCTTTTTGGAGTTGGTTTGGCCATTTGAGCATTGCCTTGCATGCCTATAGTGTAATACACTTCACTAGTTTCGATGCTTGAGCCATTCAATATGCATTACATGAGTTGTTGCATGATTTGAAGTCATTTTGTATGCCATTTCAGTGCTGGAGCATATGCCATTGTATGCCATATTTCATTCTCTCAATGCTTTTGGAAAGTTGCATTTTGTGCCCTAGGCTTGGGCCCTTGCATTGTGCATGCTTGCATGTATTTTGTTGTCTTGTTTCCATCATCTTTGGCCACTGATTTGGGTGTGGCTGAGGCCCATCCATTTTGGTTTAAGTCTATTTTTCATTAAGTATGCCATTGTAGTTCATAGCATTGAGTGTGCCATGTTGTCGTATAATTGATCATTGCATTATGCATGCCTTGTTCATCGCATTGTGTATGTTAGTTCCATGTGCATTGTGTATGCTAGTGTCATGAGCATTGTGCATGCCATGTAGTTTATAGTATTGTGTATGCTAGGTGCACGTTTGCATGTTCGTCTCTTGCATGTTTGCATGGCTAAGTGGCATTGCATTAGGATTGCATGCTAGAGTTGCATTGGTGTATGCCTTGTTTGTTCCATTGTGTTTGGAGTAGGAGTTAGTCCAAACACGGGAAACGAGGGACGTTTCATACTCGAAGTGATGAAACGTGCCTCAATTCCCGATCACCGACACTCTTGACTACCCATGACGGAGTTGTAGGCTTTTGGTGCTTGTATGTGCATTCATTTCATATTAAGTTGTGCAATTCGGTTCCTCGGCCATCATGTATCGAGATGCGTGATTGGTGGCTCGAAGATTGAGACTTACACTCCCTTGAGCTTGTGTAATGATGGGGAGAGTGGTCGTGCACACATGTGTTGCAAATACTTTGTCGTGCCTCTCTCTTTCCCTTTGTTGCAGAAAACCAGAAACCAGGAGAAGAAACTGGTCGGCCAACCAGATTTACTGGTAGGCCGACCACTTTTTTTGGTTTCCACCACAAAAGGTGGTCGGTAGGTGGTCTCCCTAGCCAGTAGCTGGTCGACAGCCTTCCCACAGATTCCCAGGGTGGAGTTTCATCTCTCTGGAGCTTTGTGCAAGTTTCTAAGATCAATTGCAAACAAAGGCGAGTCGGGGTGTCACAAGGGATTTCTGAACAAGGTGATTCAAGCATGCATATATCCTTTGTCATCCAAGGTAGAGCTGAGGCAGCACACTCCACACGGTTTGCATGCTTATTTCATTGCTTACTTAGTTAATTTGTTAATTAGTTAGCGTTGTGTAATAATTAGCTGTAGTTTGTTATTTATTTCGTTGTGTAATAACTAGTTTAGTTAGATTAGCTAGATGGTTCTATATTATTTATTCGGACCCTCCGTCGAGAGGGCACAACTGTTGTAATAAGTGTGCGTAGGTGTGATGCATGTCTTCCAACCCCCATTTATTTCTCCCTTTTATTTACCAGCTTTTGATCATTAGCTTTAGGGCATGTTTCAATTAGCATCCTTATGCTCGCATGTTTGCATTCATTCATCTGTCTTGCATGCATCGGGCTCGGCGCATCATTCAAACTGCATTGTATTTCAATTCCTACTTGAATACATGTATCAAAATGTCGCATTCATATGCCATTCTAGAATAGCCGAGCCTATTGTAGTTGCATTTTTGTATGCGTTGCATTAGCCATCTTAACATGAACTAGGATCATGCATTGATTACTAACTAGTTTCTGTTTTGGCTCGGAGTACTCGGTAAGTGTTTATGCTTTAGAATCCTTGCATGTGTGTGAGTGATTGCCATGATAGCATGCTTACCATGAGGTTAACTGCTTATGTGATATAATTGCCTGAATGCCTGTGGGTGAAGGTTGGATTACTTGAATTGGAACAATTCATTGATTACGAGTTTTAAGCCTACTAGAGAGTGGCAAATCTCCATGTTTTCTAAGCCCACTTGAGGGTGGCGAAATCCGTATTTTAGCCTACTTGCGAGTAGCAAACTGCTTTCAAAAACAAACATGAGATGTTTTGTTCCAACTTAGGCGATCTAGTCTATACTTGTTTTTCGTGCGCATAACATAGTAATTCTAGGTTAATAACCGGAATAAGAGCACATGTGTTTTCAAAAACAAGAAATCATGCTTAGTAGTGGCCGATCTTTGATCGGGCGAGCGAGGTTGCTCATGAAATGACCTTTCCCAATAGTACCCAAGTTCCCGAACCAAGGCAACTTTGGTGATGACGAACACGTGGCCTTAGGCACGAGTCAGGGTTTCCTAAATTTCTCCAAAATGAAATATTTAGGCGGCGACTCTGTATCTGGCAAAGCAGTCCATGTTTAGCACTTCTTTCTAAAAATCAGTTTTTCAAAATGATTTGCCGAATTTGGACTCTTTGGTGATTTATCGATCTTGCATTGCACTTTGTGAGATTAGATTCAGAACCGTGACATCGAGTCCAAACTGTAGTGAGCCTAATGAACAAAACAGGATTTTCCTGGGACGTTCGGGTGCGTCTACAGTTTCTGGCGACTTTGCTGGGAAATTAGAGAACTTGACTCGAACTCATGATATCTTGTTTTGACTACACTTATGTGTTTCTTTGCATTGCATTTGCATTGGTGCCCCTAAGTCACAGTGTTTGCTGTTTGCTATTCCTGAATGGTTTGCCAGAGGCTTGCTTTGAGAAGCATGCCATAAGGCTGACTGGTTACGGGCTCTGCCACGATGGGAACACAAACCCCGGTTGTTACCAGGGCACCCGTTTTGACCATTCGACCTAGTGCATATCAGAATCCATAGTGACCATTCCAAGCTAGGACAAGTTGCTTACCCGATTGTAGGTTGTTTGAAACCGCTATGTGCGTAGTGAAACCCTAGTTCTTGACGAAACTAGGACAGAGAAACCCTACCCCAACATAGGGGTGTTTTGGCTCTCACTTGTTTTCTATGTGCTTTTAGAGTGTGCCTCTACAGGAATGCATGTATCAGTTTGCAAGTCTGGGCATCAGGCCTGTGGGCACCAGTGTTGTGAGAATCAGTTATATCCGCGGGTATCAGATTCAGACTTGGGGCAATGATTTGGGAACAATAATCAGTATTTGAGAACAGTATATTCAGCTTACAAATGCCAACTGTGTGTTGTCATACCGACTGTGTGTTGTGTTTATTTAAGTCGTTATGCTGTCCATTTTCTGGTTGTTTATTTCCTTATTATGCTTTATTTATCTTTTTTCTAGGTAGTTTAGCACAATTTCTTCCGACCAAACAGATATTCCCCAAGCACTCTGGACTAGAGGTCGTAGACTCCATCGATCTGAGGATCTGATAGACGGACAACCAGTGTTCCATTCTTTACCCCTGGTTGCTAGACGGAGTTTAGTGAAGCGCAGTGTATCGGTACCGCGGTTGCCAGAGCAGTGGTCCTTGAGTAGTCAAGTTGAGATTTCCGAGTTCACCGCAGAGACAGATATACCGGTAGTTCAGTCAGATCAGGGCAGTATGCCAGGAATGGAAAAAATGATGCGTCAACTCCAGGAGAGTATGAAAACCATGCAGCAGGATGCTACTCATCAAGCAGAATTTGCCAAACAACAAGCTGAGATTATGGCCTAACAGGCAGAGTTAATTACCAGGCTGCAGCAGCAAGCCGAAGCATCTACTTCACACCAAGCTCCTTCCCCAGCAAGAGTCCCAATACCTGGGGAGACGGCGAATGTCCAGAATGTCCAGGAGGATACAAACATCCCAACGGGGCCACCTCCGCCCCCGATTCTACCTCAACTATCCAAGGCACCCACGCCTATCAATCTACCGGATTCTCCCTTCGTGTTCGAAGTGGACCCCACAGCATTGAAAGTGAGCAAGCTTGAAAAGCTGTTCAAGAAATCTCAAGGTGTGAAGTCCATTCCGGACATTGAGGATGGGTATACCGATGCGGCTGTAACTTTGCTAGACTGGTTTAAAATGCCTCACATGGACCGTTTCGATGGGTCTGGGGATCCAATGGTGCACCTACGACTAGTTTTAGATATCTTTAGGCCAATGGGCCTCTCCATATTACAGAAGCTTTCCCTGTTTGGCCGGACCCTGTCGGGTGTAGCAGCTATCTGGTATGCAAAACTGGAAGACTTCGTTAAGAGGAACTGGGAAGAAATGGCTGAGGCCTTCGTGGCACAATATTCCTACAATACACAGATCGAGATTACAACCCGTGATCTCGAGACGACTAGGTAGGATCCGAAGGAGAGTTTCTTTGATTTTGTGACCCGCTGGAGGGCCAAGGCCTCGATGATGACCATTAGGCCGACTAACAAAGATCAAATACGAATGGTTGTGCACAACCTCCAGCCCAAGCTTATGCAGAAAATGATCATCCTCCCTCTTCCCACTTTTGCAGATCTACATGAGATTGGGGTGCAGATCGAGGATGCCTTGAAACAGGGTTTGATTGACAATGACAGAGAGCAGCCTAGGAGGACTTTCAACCGTAGTACGAATGCAGGCACAAGCAGTGCTGCAGCTGCCAGAGCTTCATAAGTAAGCATGGTCACCACCACCAACACCCCAAGAACCCTTGCAACCACGCCATTTACCGGTGCGTCCGGTAGTGGCTCGCAAACAGCCAGATATGCACTTGGCGGCCAAAGAACCTTCACCCCACTATACATGCCCCTGTCCAAAGCTCTGGGGGTTTTAATCAGAAAAGGGCACTTGAAGCCTCTAGAGTCGCGGCCATTGACATAAAAACTTCCTCCTCCCATAACACAGCTAAATACTGCACCTTTCACCAACAGCATGGTCATGACACCGACCAGTGCTTTAGATTGCGTCACGAGATTCAGGATCTCATTGACAACAGGGTGATCGTGCCTCTAGAAAAACCCAATGTCATAACCAACCCTCTCCTACCACATAACCAAGCTCCACCTCCCAAACGCATCAACTTAATCCAAACTGGGGTTGTGTCATACAACCCTAGCATATACATCACTCCTTCTCACCTGCCCAACCCGGAGGTGTTCATTCCTGACAGCACTGACTTGTGCATGTTGGACATCTCCCGAACCCAACCTGAACCAATGGTGGTAACTATCGAAGATAGAACAGGGATGATTTCAGAGGAAAGCGGGGCTGATGCTTCAAGGTTTGAGGAATTTGGGAGCTCTGCTGAGGAGGTATACAATCCGAGTGGCTACATTGCGTCAGCAGGCCAGGTTAGGCCGAATGTGGAATTACCGGTGGGGGTAGAGATTTGTGTTATACGGGAGGATGGACTTGATTAGAGGCTAGACGACTTAACGGATCTGGAAGAGGACATTGCTAACCTTTAGTTTTCAACGAACAAAGTCCAGGAGACATGACAGTCAACTGGTTCGATTTTGATGGGTCAGCAGAGGCTATAGGGTGGCTTGACGACTAACCAGATGTTGTTGAAGAATCTCAGCCAGAACAGGGTCCGTCGGGGACGGGGACATCATTTGTGGCAAGAAGGGCCGGGAATCAGTTTGCATCACCGGAGAGCACCGGTTCTAAGAATTTCGTTCGGGACCTGGGCATTTTGAATACATGAGTGGTTGAACAGCAAGCTGCACTGAAGCGGTTTGAACGGGAAACGATCGAGGATTCTGAGAGGGCCAGAAAGGCCAAAGCCCTTGTGGGGACTGAACATGCTGTGTGCATAAGAACAGAACATGCTGCGAGCACAGGAACGCAAGGTGCTGTGGGCACAGAAATAGTTGTGACGGAGCCGAACAGGTGTTTGTCGGCTGCCGATGGCATGTGGTGGAAAAATGACGATCTACGTCTTGCCCACATAGATGAGGACTGGGGGAATAACCAGTCGGATGATACCTGGTATATTGGCGAAGTTAACAATATGACTAGGAGCGGGCGGTATTTCAAGCCCTCGCACTTAGACCAACCAGAGGCGTCCGGGAAGGACAAGGAGGCGGAGAAGCAAAAAGAGAAGCTACTCGAAGAAGAGGCTATGCTGAAACAGTTGAAAAAGATACAGGCAGACATCACCATCTGGGGACTGCTTATGGCTTCAAGACCTCATAGACAAGCTGTTCTTTCAGCGATGGACAAAGCCAAACTTTCAATAGACACCACGCCTGAGCAGCTGGTGGGATTGGTCTTTTCGGGAGGAGCTTCCCCAACATTGACCTTTTCTGACAAGGAACTGCCGCCTGGGGGCGCAAATCACAACAAACCACTCTACATCTCTGTGGAGTGTAGGGACAAATAGATACCGGTAGTTTTTGTCGACACGGGATCCGCCATTAACGTGTGCCCATCGAGGACAGCATATGCAATCGAATTGAAGCCCGTGGACTTCGTGCCAACTACCCAGGTGATAAGGGCCTGCGACAATACAAGCAAAGAGGTGATGGGGACTGTGCAAATTCAGACTGAGGTTGGTCCAGGACAACACGAGATTGACTTTCATGTCTTGGACGTTCCCTCAACCTTTAATTTACTCCTAGGGTGGCCGTGGCTGCACTAGGTGAAGGCAATCTCTTCCACCCTCCACCAGATGTTAAAATACCCCCACGGGAAGGGGGTGGCTATAGTTTTTGGGAATTCATCAATCCATCCACCGCCAGAAGTGTCTACACCGGTTTTGGAAATCGAACATGGCACAGAGGATGTGTTCCTATCAGGATTTACCCTAGCCGAGGCCCGAGTTGTTCAGAACATCTTAGCTATTGATGAGGGGATGTATGTCAGCGCGCAATCTGTGTACCTCATGAACAAGCTCCAACATATCCCTGGGATGGGACTAGGAAAAAGTGGCCGAAAGGGCATCGCATTTTCGGTCGGAGTGCCACACAACCCGCACACCTTTGGCTTGGGTTATCTGCCCACCAAAGAGGACTGGGTGAGGAAAGGCAAGGAGATGGCTGGAAGAGCCAGAGGAAAGCAGGCAGGGAAGCCTTTTGAGTTGATACATAGGCCCATTCAGGGTACCTTAAACAGATGCTTCGTCCAGAAGGGGGAGGACTTTCCATTTTGCGGCTTCCCAGAGCCATGGTTGAATGCCGAGAAGAGGCGCTTGCCGGGTTTCGAGATCTTTTTCGAGTTGCAGTTATCTGGGGATGATGTTGCCGAAGAGTAGACAGACCCATCAGCTGAGGTTGAGCAGCGTAAGGAAGTGGATTCTGAGAGCGCTGAAATTGAAATGGTGGTAGCATTGGCTTGTCTACTTTCAGATCCTCCGATCGTACAGAAGTGCTTGGGGGATAACTTCTCAGTATTCATGACTGGGAATGAAACGGCTACGAGCCCACCGTCAAACATTTTGAATGCATCCATCGCACCCTCTCTCATCTGGCAGTACGAGGAGGAATTTTTGTCAAGCAGCACCGGGTTAGGTAGTGAGCCGAAATCTAATTCCACTGAGTCTGTGGAGTCGGAATCAGATTCCAGCTCGTTTGAGTCTAAGTCCGGTATTCCTGGGGGTGATAACCTGGATGCCATAGTCCTGTCTAGGTCGTCTTTTTCTTTCTCTTTTGAGTCTGTTGTAATAGAGGAATCTGACGATTTGGAAGTGCTTAATGAGAATGAAATGGCTGTGGCTTTTGAGTACTTTTATGTGCCTTTGATTTGTTGTATTAATCATGACTTTCAAAATTTTGATGAAAACGACGAGAAAGAAATTCCTCCGGTTTTACAACGTTTAATTGATGAAGAGCAGGAGAGATTTGTTAAACCCCTGGTTGATGAAATCACTACGGTTAATGTGGGTCCTGAGGAGGACCCGCTGCTGGTCCAGATCGGGTCCACGTTGTCTTTGAAGGAGCGCGAGCGCTTAGTTGCTTTATTAAAAGATTTCAAAGATGTTTTTGCATGGTCCTATGAAGACATGCCTGGGATCAATCCTGAGATTGTACAGCACCGAATCCCTCTTGACCCAGAGGCCCGACCCGTTAAACAGAAACTCAGAAGGATCCGCCCGGACTGGGCTCTTAAGATTAAGGAAGAGGTCACCAAGCAAATTGATGCAGGGTTCCTGTTGGTATCTGAATACCCAACTTGGTTGGCCAACATAGTTCCGGTGCCAAAGAAGGATGGCAGGATTCAGGTATGCGTGGATTTTAGAGATTTGAATAGAGCCAGTCCGAAGGACGACTTTCCTCTGCCGCATATCGATGAGTTGGTGGACTTCACTGCGGGGCATGTGTTGCTCTCATTGATGGATGACTTCTTAGGCTACAACCAGATTGTAATGGCACTAGAAGACCGAGAAAAGACTGCTTTCACCACCCCGTGGGGGACCTACGGTTACAGAGTGAAGCCATTTGGATTGAAGAATGCTGGAGCTACATATCAACAGACTGCGACCACGATATTGCACGACATGATCCACAAAGAGGTTGAGGTGTATGTGGACGACATGATTGTCAAGTCTAAGGAAAGAGAGAGCCACTACACCGCCTTGCAAAAATTCTTTCAAAGGATCAGAGAATTCCGATTGCGGTTAAATCCTCAAAAGTGTACGTTCGGCGTTAGAGCAGGAAAAATGCTGGGGTTCTTGATCACATAGAGAGGTATCGAAGTCGACCCTTCCAAAATCAAGGCCATCTTAGAAATGCCACTACTAAGGACTGAAAAGGAGGAGCGAGGCTTTCTGGGTAAAGTGCAATTCATAAGACGGCTTATCGCAAAATTAACCTTGACTTGTGAACCACTTTTTGGTCTCCTGAAGAAAGGAAAGAAGTTCCAATGGGACGGCCGATGCCAAGCTGCTTTTGAACAGATCAAACAATACTTGTAGAACCCACCTGTGTTGTCACTGCCTGAGCTAGGAAAACTGTTGATTCTGTATCTCTCAGTGACTGAAACTACGATGGGCTGCATGCTCGCACAAGAGTCTGAGGACAAAGTGGAGAAAGCTATCTACTACCTGAGCAAGAAGATGCTAGATTACGAGACCTGCTACACTCCACTCGAGAAGGCTTGTTTGGCCTTGGTATGGGCTACCAAGAAGCTGTGGCACTACCTGTTAGCTCACTTTGTAATGTTGGTTTGGAGATTAGATCCCATCAAATATCTCTTTGAGAAACTGGCACTTATAGGTAGGCTAGCTCGTTGGTTGCTTCTGCTTTCTGAATTCGATTTGAAGTATGTGACGCGCAAGTCAGTAAAGGGGAGAGTGGTAGCGGAGTTCCTACCCAATTGAAGGGAATGAAGCAGTTGAGTACCTGTTCCCAGATGAGGACATTTTGCATGTCGAAGAAGAATTTTGGACGATGTACTTTGACGGAGCGTTAAACCAATATGGATATGGAATAGGGGTGTTACTGATAGCACCTGACAATTCCCTCATACCCTTAGCATTCAAACTCCGGTTCAAAGTATCAAACAATGAAGCAGAATATGAGGCATGTATTACTGGTTTAGAAGCAGCCCCTAGAACTAGGGGCAAAACGGTTGGACGTCATCGGGGACTCGAACCTTGTTGTATCTCAAGCTAAAGGAGATTGGAAAGTCAAAGAAGAAAAGATGAGAATCTACCACCAGACCTTGGACCTGTTGATTCCTCGGTTTGAGAAGCTGAATTTCGCTCATCTGTTGAGAGAGAATAACAGGTTCGCAGATTCACTAGCAACTCTATCTTCTATGATAGACATTCCTTTTGGAGTCCGGATGCGTCTGATCATCATCGAACAGAAATTTGTGCCGGCCTACGAGCTGATTGCTTCCATAGAGGAAGTACAAGATGAGAATCCCTGGTATTACGATGTCTGGAACTTCTTGGAGAAGGAAGCGTACCCACCAGGGGCAAATGCCAAAGACAAGAGGGAAATTCGAAGAATGGCTGCTCAGTTCATCGTCTGTGGGGGAAAATTGTATAAGAGAGGTCATCTGGGAATGCATAAACTGTGTGTTGATGCCAAAGAATCGAAGCGCCTAATGGAGGCCATCTACGGAGGAGAGTGCAGAGCGCACATGAACGGGGTGATGCTAGCCTGGAAGATCCTTAGACAGGGTTATTATTGGTCCACCATGGAGGAGGATTGTATTTGTAACAACCCCCACTCCACTCTAGTCATGCTTGCATGTATTACATGATCTTGTCCCAATAAGTTGCATTTGCATTCCTTGATTTGTTTTGCATAAGTGTTACTTGAATTCCATGTTCCTTCTTGGTGCGTATGTGTTCCAACCGAGGTCAACTTGAGCCTAGGTCGCCCCTTTGATACTCTTGCACTTAGGACCATCTTGAGATCTCTTTGGTTGACCTCTACCCGCACCTTGACATGTTGGCCGATATGTCATTATCTAGGCCGAGGTGTTTATCACCATGGCCGAGATGTGTACCATCTGGGCCGAGATGTTGCCCTTGAACCCAAGTGACCTTGCCCTGGACTGGTACAACCTAGACCGAGGTGTGGCACATCTAGGCCGAGGTGTGGCACAACTGGGCCAAGTGTTGACCTTTCTAGCCGAGGTCATTGTCCCTTTGCTTGCCGAAGTCTTGTTGTTAGCCGATGTCAATACTCGCCGGAGTCCCTTGTCGCCTAGCTTGTTGAATACGCTTTGTCAAAGACTTGTCTTATCCATCAGTCACTTTTTGAGTTAAACCAACCCGGTAGCGCCACGTGTCCGAGCAGAAGGTTAAGACGGCTGACTGACTTAGAACCAAATCATTTGGTCTCAAACCTTTGTTTTAGAGAGAGAAGCTCTAGGAGGAGAAGGAAGAGTTTTAGAGAGAGAAGTAGAATTTCGAGCTTAACCCTTGAAGATCAAACCGTTGGATTTAAGCTTTGAGGTTAGATTCTTGCTCTACTCCGACCGTTCTTACCGATCATCCAGCTGCATTGCATGATTGAGTCTGTTTTGCATGCCATGCATTGATTTGAAGTTGGTTTTGTAAGAGGAAAAGATGTTCATGGGTGTTCTTGAGAAAAGCCTTATTTGATTCAAAAGTTTGCAAGAGGTTGCATGCATTTGTGTTTGTCTTCCAAGATCTGTAAAGAATGGGCACCCAGGTCCATGTTTTTAAACTCATAGCATGAAATCTCAAGTCCTATAATCATAAGTTGTGATTCTTGCATTCATCTTCTTCATGACCTTCATGTTCATGTTCTTCATGTTCTTGAGCAGAGGGAAACCCAGATTTTTCCCGACCTCATTTATCCTTGAATGTGGCCCTCGGGACCACACCTCGGCGAGAAGGTGTGGGACCTCGGCCAAGACCTGGTTGGTGCCCAGCATGCTTTCCCCGAGGTGGGAGACAGTGTTTGTTTTGATTTGACTTAGTTAGAAGAATGCCGAGATCATTTGTATACATGAGAAGCTCGTTTAAAAGTGCATTCAATAGACTTGCCGTGTGTTTGTAGGACTTGGATTCACCTTGACGCCGACGTCCGAAGAACTATGTGAGTGGTATTTTAATAAAGATATGTTATAAAGTTTTGATGAAACCTTGTTTTTGCTTTGTTCGGAAATTATTTACAAGAATGAATGATTACTCCTATTTGCAATGAGTATTAAATCTTGTTTGATGACACTCTCGGGAAGTCCGTACGTGCTAGGGGACTATAAGCATTTGTAGCACAAAGTTTGGAAGTCCGTACGTGCTAGGGGACTATAAGCATTTGTAGCACAAGTCCTTAGTGTCCGGGGACTATAATGCAACGACACCATTGTTTAGAGATCTCTCTTGTCTTGTCTTGCCTTGCCACTGACGGTTTTACCGCGTGGGCTTGTTTGTCCGAGGTGTCATCTCTTGTACTATATTGATGTTAGTAAGCATCTCTTGAAGCTTGAAAGATTTGATAGATGAACTTGATTTGTTCCCTATATTATTCTGTCAAAAGATTCATGTAAACCCTTTATTATTTATGCCATTCACTGAGTATCCAAGCTCACCCTCTCTATATATATGTAGGTGATGAGCAGGGTGGCGGCGACGCCTAGATGCATTGTGCCGATGTGTTTTGCTGATGTATTTTTGCCGATCTGTTTTGGGATTGTGTTTTGCAACATCTTGAAGATCATGCTTCTTAGTTATTTTATTTTATTTTGTATTCGATGGCTGAGAAGCCTTTTGGTCAAGATGTAATTTTTGTACTCCATTATTTTTGTATTAAAACTATTATAAGATGTATGTCATTTCATTTAACTTTAAGCACTGCTCTTATGTACTACTTAGCTTTTATTTGTTGCTTCCGCGATTGCAAGCCCCATATGTATACTCTGTTTGGCGTGTGTAATCTTGTAAGTGGCCTTTGGTAATCTCGAATTACTGGCCATCATGGCACCATTCTACTAGGGGCGGAATGGGGTCGTGACAGTATTGGCTTTATACGGCGATGCCACAAGTGTCAGATCCATGCAAACCGCATGAACATTCAGCCGTCCAAGCTGTACAACATGACTTCGCCATGGCCATTTTCAGTTTGGGGAATTGATGTAATCGGGGCTATCACTCCAAAAGGGTCCAATGGGCATGAGTTCATTCTGGTCGCGATAGACTATTTTACAAAACGAGTTGAGGCCCAGTCTTATGCAGTGTTGAAGGATTCGCATATTGCAAAGTTCATTAGGAATAACATCATCTATCGCTACAAGGTCCCAAATGAGATCATTTCAGATAATGGTTCCCACATCAAGAAGGAGGTGATTGACTTGTTGGAGAAATATAATGTGACTTTTCATAATTCGTCTACATATCAGCCGTAGACCAACGGAGTAGTTGAGGCCGCCAACAAGAACATCAAACACATTTTGCAGAAGATGGTGGAAACCTACCAGGACTGGCCAGATAAGCTGTCATTTGCTCTGTGAGGCTACCGGACGTCAATTAAAACTTCTACTGGGGCGACTCCGTATTCATTAGTTTATGGGATGGAGGCCGTTCTACCTATCAAAATTGAGGTTCCGTCATTACGAGTACTGGCTGAGTGTCAGATAGCTGAAGTAGATTGGCAGCAGAGCAAATTCGAAAAACTTATGTTTTTTTATGAAAGAAGGCTGAAAGCACTGTACCATGTTCAGGGTTATCAACGGAGAATCGCCAGGGCTTTCAACAAAAAGGTTAAGTCCAGGAATTTGAAAGAAGGAGATTTGGTGCTCAAAGACAACTGAGCTCCCACCCACGACCCTAAGGGCAAGTTCAGACCCAATTGGACTGGTCCTTACATCATCAAGTCTATCTGGTCGGGTGGAGCTGTCATTCTGATGGACCTAGATGGCCTAGAGTTCTCACAGCTAATCAACATGGACAAGTTGAAGAAATATTACCCCTAAGTGGCTCGCTAGGCCGAAAACCTGAAAGGGCGACCTAGGCAAAAGTTAGAGCGTGAAAAATTTGAAATTATAAAAACTGAGCTCGCAAGGTTGAAAACCAGCAAAGGGCGGCCTTGGCAAAAGTTAGAGCGTAAAAGGTGAAGGTTAATACACAAGTGAACCTGAGCTGAACTACGTAAGGCTTGATTCCCATCTTTGGGATATGTAGGCAGCTTCACCCTGAAGTCCAGCCATAAACACTTCCCCGATCAACTTTGTCCATGTGATCATGTTTGTTCATCTTTGTCTATTCTACACTCAATAGCTTCGGTTGTGATCTCCGATGCAGTGATATTCAGACTAGGGGCAACTTTCCAGTTGCTGGGATCCGGGGTTGTGCATCTCAGTGACAGATCTCAGGCGTGTCCAGTTCCGATCCATATCGTAAATTGTTTTGAAAAGTTTTAATAAAAGTTGATTTTGCTCAAATTAATCTTTTTACAACTTAGACCATCTTTGGACCAAACGGAAAATTTTCAGTACCCACAACCTCCAATTACATTGATTTCAGTACAGAGTTCTCCTGCTCTTGAATACAAATTGAAGTTGTTTTTTATTACATTCATAAAGAAAACTTGAAAGTACTGATTAAAGCAAATAAATTCGGGGCATAGTTAGGTGTTCCTGCACCCCTTCCCAGAGCTAGTCGAAGCCTCTGATGCCAAGCTGGGCCCAATCTGTGCCTCTTCATTGAGCCAATCTATGCACTCATTTGACAAGGTGCAACTAAAAGTGGGAGCGGGGGCCAGAAGCTCTCTAGTCCTCCATGCTGTGGCATACCGAGCAAGCTGCGTGCCTCGAATCGGAAATGCGGCAGGGTACTCTATCCCCTCCTCGGGGAAAATCTGATCATGGCCAAACTGGCGCCAGAATCGGAAAGGAAAGTAGAAGACGCAGTGTGTCAGGCCAACCAACTGAATCCTGGTCTGCCGAGACATGCTGTAGCTCATCACTGGTAGATTGAGCCAAGGGCACCGCCAAGCAATGTGGTTTGCGGACAAACTGCACATCCAATCAAACCACCATCTCTCATCAAGGGCATCGACCAGACATTGTCAGAAGAAATAGCCGTGAGCTGAATACGTTGGGCATGAGTCCATAACCTGCAACTTATCCATCAACCACACTTGGGAAGGGATGAAAAATGAGAGATTCAAGAATAGAGAGGTGTACGTTGAGAGAAAAGTGAGAAAAGGTTTTTGTGAGAAAAATCGAGCCTGAGGGCCGAGTGATGTGAGCAAAATATATGTGAGGTAGGTTGGGAAACATTACCTGCAGCAGTAGTGGACTCCCCGCAAATCTGGTCATCTCTCAGCGATGAAAGGCATCTAAGCCCATCAATGTCTCAGCCAGTGTCGTGGCAATACAGCTCTTGCCCTCCTTTAAGCCTTGGGCAACCTCGATCAACCGGACCCTAGATCCTCCGGAGCCTGAAGCAAGCAAGAAATTGGACAGCATGCACAAGCAAAGCACATGTCGCCGAAAGCCCTGCCAATGATGGTCACCGCGGTCACCGGCATCGGAAAATCAACGAATCAAACTCGGAATGTCTAGCATGCCATCACGAATCAAAGACCGAGCGTCGTGCATAGTGAGCCCACACATTCGTCCTAAGGATTGGATGTGGCCGAAGCGAAGCTGGGGCAAGATTTCTTCATTGCGCTCGAATTCCATCAAAGCTTGGAAATCTTCAAAGGTAGGACACATCTCTTGCCAGCCAAAGCTAGAGACATGACTTTGAAGGTCCGAGTTTACCTCTGTTTCGGATGCATTCTGTCGCCTGGTTTGTCAGAAATGCATTCGCTTATCGAGTTGTTGTTAAGTTTTGCTTATCAAGTTGTTGAGTTTTGTTTATCGAGTTGTTAAGTTTGCTTATCGAGTTGTCGAGTTTTGTACATCGAGTTGTTACTCTTTGTTTATCAGCATTGTCGAGACTTGCTTATCGAGTTGTAAACTTGCTAAGGTTTTGTTGTTTCTTAGTAAGTTAAGTTGTTTAGTTCACTTTGTTGACTCACTACCTGACTTGGCAATACACAATGCTCAATTTCCATTCAATCTCATTTTTGTGCAAAATGATGCGATGCGATGCTTAGAATACAAAATACAACATTTTTTTGAACAAAAAGCTGATTCATTCCATCATAGCCTCTTTTTACAACATTTTACAACAGGGTACAAGTTTTAAAAAATAAAAATAAAACTACCTAAAGCTTATGTGCTACAACTACTAGTAAAAAAAAGAAAATAAAGCAAGAACATCTGCATCAGTGCTGTCAGGCTCAAGATCGGGAGGCTCTCTTCATCCTCTTCACCTGGGCAGCCTCTGCACCACCTCCACTGGCGCCACCATCTGAATCGGAGCCGCCATCCTCGGAACCCTCCTCGGCATCGCCTCCACCCTCTGAACCAGAACCAGAGTCCTCCTCTCTGCCTGCGGATGTCTCTGACTAAGGATGCGCAGACTCCTCCTCCTCACTGGACTCCTCAACATTTCTGATAGGCGCTCTACGCCTGCCTCAGTTGCGAGTCGAACCCCCTCCCCAGCTCCTCGAGAAGGCCTGGATGGCCCGGCTTGTAGTGGTGGGACCTGAAAAGGACAGTTTGAGTGCATCAGCCAGTATGTATATCAGATGCAGATACAAGAATACTACATAGAATGTGCGCATGCAGATATAGTATGTGAATATGGTGTGCGTTAGATGTGCTCTACACATGCAGTCAACCAATGTAGTGAAACATTCAATTTTAGTATGTCATTAGAAGTATGATAAATGCAAGGAAATTGAAGAGTACCAAAATGCCGACGACAAACAGTAGCGTCTCCCTCCACAGGACCATGCCCTCGAGCAAGGCCACCACTCCAACAATCCATCCATGTACTCTCTAGGAGGCTGCAGATGCAAGTTCAAGTCATCAGTGAATGAATGAATGTCTAAATATATATCTGAATGATAAATGAAAGCTATGAAGCATACCAGTGGTGAGTCAGGGTCACTGACGTATCGGTGACCTGGCCGCGGAGGCTCTAGTAGGATCTGGTATGGTGTCCCATACTTCCAACCTGTCAGCCTGGTCAGAAGATCTGGCCATCCGGCATACTGGCAAGTAGAGGGGATCCATCCAACCCCACCCCTCGATGTGCCTGCTCTGCTGCTTGAAGGAATGTCTCTAGCTCGGGCGCGACTCGAGGAAGGCACGTCAGCAGCCCTCCTCTTGGGAGTACAAACACCTGACAGCGGAGACATCAAGTACGTATGGCGGTAAGTCACGTAGTCCCCATCCTCTAGTAACAGAACTACATCAGTGCCCAACATAGCGACCTCGACCTCCTGGGGAGTGAGTCTCTCAATGGACTGCATGTCCTCTGGAGGTGCTGAGGGGATATCCTGAGTAGGGTTGCCCATCGCCTGACGTATGAAGCGATCCCCCAGAAACCAGGCCCTTCTAACTGGCCCCTCAAATAAAACCCTGTATCGAGTAGCGGCCCATGCCCTAGGGAACCGGAACCAGGTATCTGCTGGCAAGGGTGCCCATGGCTGCCAAGTAATTTGTGGATGGCACGTGCATAAACTGATTAGATGTCATAAATATGCAAGATGAATCAAAGCTGAAAGCATGAAGAACTAAGAGTTCTTCATTACCTCCGTCGGCCGTACAGTATTGAAAAACTGTCGAAGATAGGGCAAAGTCTCCCGGGTCCTCGGCCGACACCGACCCTCAAATCTGCAAGAGTAGGGGATCTCCAGGGATACCTCAACCTCGAGCTGAGGGGCCAGCGTCGGGAAATATGCATAAACCCATAGTTGTGAAAAACAAGACAGTAGCTGTCAGAAAACAGAATATATAGAAAATACTGATTGCCGAGTGTAGAATGTAGATATAGAATGTACAGAAAATACAGAATGCTGAGTGCAGAATCTAGGTTACAGAATGAAAAGTGTGTCGTGTGTGCAGTGTACAGATAATGAAAATTGGAAATGCAAATCAAGAGGGCAGAATGTACCTCCCAGGCTCTCCAGTAGCCACCTACTATGTTCTCTCACCCGCGGGAGGTCGCACTCATATAACAGTAAAGGGTAGCTAGGCTGGCACCACCCCAATCATACTAGCTGACCTGTGATAGGTCTGCCAAAGCGCTGAGCAAATAAAGTCCAACTGTGTTCCCCCTATCGGAGAACAGAGTGGTGCCGATGAGGAACATCAAAAAACCCCGGGCATACTGCTCTCTCTCCTCGACAGTCTCAGACATAGTCCCCTTGAACCGCTTGGAGAACCAAGTGTACCTGACTCTACCCAAGGATCTATCTATCGGCGGGCAGGCTCCCAACAGATAAATCCAAGCCACCTCCCACTCGCCCATGTCTGCGTCATAGGGGACCAGTCGGCCGACCACGTCAAGGCCTGTCAACATAGCAAAGTCATATGGGGTCATCGTCATGTCCCCAAAAGAGAGAGGGTCACCCTTCTCTGATTTAGGGCCTCAAAACCACATGCCAACCACTGAAAATCCACTGGATTTCAGTGGCTAAAAGGCCATGCAAGGATTAACTCAAAGGCCTTACGGCTTGGTACAAAACAAGGCCAAATAGGGGATGCAAGAAGGAAGATGACCCTCAACACCAAAAGGGCCTTAAACAAACATGACAAACACTTAAATATGGAGCTTTTTTCAGTTGACAACAAAGCTCAAATAAGCATGCAAGTATGGCTAAGAAAGTGACCAAAATAAAGCTTAAAAGGGAGAAAGGAGGTTACCCTTGAAGCTCAGCAAAACCAGCAGGTTCTTCAGCCAAGAACCAACTCTTTGACCTCTAAAAAAAAAACCTCCAAGAACCTCAGATCAATGGTGGAGGTGTATGGCTATGAGGTGTGGTGAATTAGGTCAAGAACAACACACTTTTGAACTCAAAATGTAGAGATATAGAGAGAGATATATATTTTTGCCTTAGCAAATTTCAGAAACTGGTTCAAGGAGAGGGAGAGCCTCTCTTATAGAGGAGCAAAGGTTCAAGCTTCGTCAAGAAGCTAAAACAAGGGTGCAAATCCTCCATACACGTGTATAGAGGATACAGTCCGTGCCTTCCAGCTGGCACAGCTGGCATCCACTAAGTCAGACAAAACAGGCAGAAAAGTGCCGACCAGAAAAGGTGGTCGGCCGACCACTTTCCCTGGTCGGCCGACCAGGGCAAGTGGTCTCCCATGCAGAAAAGTGGTCGGCCAGTGCATTTGGTGGTCTCCACACTGAAAGCAAGCCAATTGTGGTGTGGGAGACCAATAAATGTGGCCCAAAGATCAAGAAAACCAGTTTCCTGACCAGAAAACCAGCTGGCGGAGAGAGAAGTGGTCTCCAAGGGAAATATTGGTCTCCCACCCTTGTACCACCTTCCAAACAAGGAAAACAAGGGTTGTGCCAAAAACAAACCAACACGGATGCAAAACGAGAGTTCGGGAGGCAAAGCGCGCAGCCGGGAGCCTCGAAAACTTGCTGTTGAACACCAAAAGTGGCACACGACCACAAAAGTGGTCTCCTGGACACAGTGTCCCTCTAAACAGAGGAAACAAGGTGTGTTCCAAAAATCGCGCCAAACAGAGAATGTTAAGCGATCGCGAACCGAGGCGCACGGCCGACGGCTCTGAAAATCCGAAATTAGTCTCCAAATGGGAACAGTGGCCTACGACCACGAAAAGTAGCCTACGACAACTGAGAGATGGTCTACAAGACCTCTCCCTCCATTCGGAAAGAGAAAACAAGACTTGGTCAGCAAATCGAGTCAAAGCGCAAAAAGTTCCGAGGCCCGGAGGCAAGGCTCTCAGCCGAGAACTCCGAAACCTCAGGACGAGCACAACATGCACCATCACCGAGCGCTCAATCGATGACGTCTGAGTCTTAAGGTCAGTCAAAAATGGGGTGTCTACAATTGCCCCTCTTTGACAGAACTCGAAAGTCATAAGTGACGAGAGTGAATGTCAAAGCCCAGAGACGACCTATTTTTGACAAGGCCGAAGACTTAGACAAACATGCAAGATAACAAAGAAATGTGCCTGCAGGCAGGGGCAAAATGAAAAAGACATGCACAAAGCCGGACATAACTTATGATCATGCAAATGATGCTATAACGAGGCATATCATGCAACAGTTTTAAGCAAGCATATACAGATCTAACTACATTGCTTGCAGAAAGGATGTAAGAGAATTATACAATTCTCGCTATGTCTCACACGGAGAATACAGTACCGTCCGGTTCGTCTGGTCGCACCAGCTTCAAATGAACCGTACATACAATATCGTCTGGTCGCACCAGCCTTGAATGAACTGTACATACAATATCATCTGGTCGCACCAGCCTCGAATGAAATGTACATACAATATCGTGCCTGCCAAAGAAGGAAACTTAATAGGTACAACATAGTTAGCAATACATGTTCAATGCCATATCGACCATGGATACGTATGACACCAATAGCAATTCAAGTGAAACGTGCGTGACGACGCATGTAAAGTATGGATGCATGATAATACCAGTGAAACGTGCACAACAATGCAAGTGGTGTGCATAACAATATGGGATAAGTGTAACTTTAAAAGCATGTTTGAAACAAAATGCGGAGTAGAGAAGTACAAGCCTTAAAGAGGGTAACTCAAACGCGACCTCCGATTCACCTCTCAAAGGGGTCGCAACGTACTCAAAAAGGATACACCTTGCTCATTTCGAGTAACGACGAGCTGCACGTCGAAGACTTGAATTGAGGTTCCCGCGGAGACATTTCGTGTCGAAAAGTGCACTTTTCTTGTACTTTCTTGGGAGCCGAGGACTCCAATCATCACCAAAATACAACATAGTACTTTGTTCATTTGGCACACAGCTCATGACACAATACTCTGTTCATTCGGTATGCAGCTTACTCTGAACACACGGTTTGTCTTAGGCACACAACACATTTTCAGGCACACAGCTCACTCTTTGGGCACACAGCTCATTTTTTGGGCACGCAGCTCACTTTTTGGGCATGCAGCTCGTTTTCTGGGCACACAGCTCGTTTTCAAGCACACAGCTCACTCTTTGGGCACACAGCTCATTTTTCGGGCACACAACTCACTTTTCGAGCACACAGCTCGTTCTTTGGGCACACAGCTCACTCTTTGGGCACACGGCTCATTCTTCGGGCACACAGCTCACACATTTGGCCACACAGCTCATTCTCTGGGCACACAGCTCACACATTTGGGCACACAGCTCGCTTTTCGGGCACACAACTCGTTTTCTGGGCACACAGCTCGTTCTTTAGGCACACAGCTCATTCTTTGGGCACACGGCTCATTTTTCGGACACACAGCTCATTTTTTCGGGCACGCAGCTCACTTTTCGGGCACGCAGCTCATATTCCGGGCACACAACTCGTTCTTTGGGCACACAGCTCGTTCTTTGGGTACACGGCTCATTTTTCGGGCACACAACTCATTCTTCGAGCACACACCTCACACATTTGGGCACACAGCTTCCTTTTCGGGCACACAGCTCGTTTTCCGGGCACACAACTCGTTTTTTGGGCACACAGCTCATTCTTTTGGCACACGGCTCATTTTACGGGTACACAACTCATTTTTTCGGGCACACAGCTCATTTTTCGGGCACGCAGCTCGTTTGTCGGGCACGCAGCTCGTTCTTTGGGTACATAGCTCATTCTTTGGGCACACGGCTCATTCTTTGGGCACACAGCTCATTCTTCGGGCACACAGCTCATTTCGGGCACACAACTCATTCACTTCATTTGCACGCAGCTCCTTCTTAATTCTGAACACGCAGCTCACACATTCCATTTTGAAACTGAATACATCTGTTCATTCTGAATGCAGGTGTCTTCCCGTTCCACACGGGGCTATGGATCGATCATTGCTAGGGAGTGGTATATGGAGCTCCCAAATACTGTTCGCCATATCATGGATGAGGTAGGATTTGGACCTTTCTGCGCGGGGATATCACGTTATCCGGCGAGTAGGACCCTTATGGGGGCACTTGTGGAGAGATGGTGGGACACCACCAACTCGTTTCACTTTTCGGCTACTGGGGACATGACGATGACCCCATATGACTTTGCTATGTTGATGGGCCTTGACGTGGTCAACCGACCGGTCCCCTATGACGCAGACATGGGCGAGTAGGAGGCGGCTTGGATTTATCTATTGGAAGCCTGCCCACCGATAGACAGATCATCGAGTAGAGTCAGGTACACTTGGTTCTCCAAGCGGTTCAAGGAGACTATGCCTGAGACTGTCAAGGAGATAGCACAGTATGCCCGGGGTTTTTTGATGTTCCTCATCGGGACCACTCTATTCTCCGATAGGGGAAACACAGTTGGACTTTATTTGCTCAGCGCTTTGGTAGACCTATCACAGGTCAGCCAGTATGATTGGGGTGGTGCCAGCCTAGCTACCCTTTACTGTTATATGAGTGCGACCTCCCGCGGGCGAGGGAACATAGTAGGTGGCTACTGGAGAGCCTGTGAGGTACATTCTGCCCTCTTGATTTGCATTTCCAATTTTCATTATCTGTACACTGCACACACGGCACACATTTCATTTTGTATCGTACATTCTGCACTCAGCATTTTGTATTTTTTGTACATTTTATATCCACATTCTGCACTCGGCAATCAGTATTTTCTGTACATTCTGTTTTCTGACAGCCACTGTCTTGTTTTTCACAGCTATGGGTTTATGCATATTTCTTGACGCTGGCCCCTGAACTCGAGGTTGAGGTACCCCTGGAGATCCTCTACTCTCGCAGATTTGAGGGTCGGTGTCGACCGAGGACTCGGGAGACTTTGGCCTATCTCCGACAGTTCTTCGATACTCTACAACCGACGAAGGTAATCAAGAACTCTCAGTTCTTCATGCTTTCAGTTTTGATTCATCTTGCATATTTATGACATCTAATCAGTTTATGCACGTGTCATCTGCAGATTACTTGGCAGCCATGGGCACCCTTGCCAGCAGATACCCAGTTCTGGTTCCCTGGGGCGTGTGCTGCTACTCGATATAGGGTTTTATTTGAGTGGCTAGTTGGAAGGGCCTGGTTTCTGGGGGATCGCTTCATGCGTCAGACGATGGGCAACCCTACTCAGTATATCCCCTCAGCACCTCCAGAGGACATGCGGTCCACTGAGAGACTCACTCCCCAGGAGGTCGAGGTCGCTATGTTGGGCACTGATGTAGTTCTGTTACTAGAGGAGGGGGACTACGCGACCTACCGCCATACGTACTTGATGCCTCCGTTGTCAAGTTTCTGTACTCCCAGAAGGAGGGCTGCTGATGTACCTTCCTCGAGTCGCGCCCGAGCTAGAGACATTCCTTTAAGCAGCGGAGCAGGCACATCGAGGGGTGGGGCTAGATGGATGCCTTCTACTTGCCAGTATGCCGGATGGCCAGATCTTCCGACTGGGCTGACAGGTTGGAAGTATGGTACACCATACCAGATCCCGCTAGAGCCTCTGCGGCTAGGTCACTGATACGTTAGTGACCCTGACTCACCACCGGTATGCTTCATAGCTTTCATTTATCATTCAAATATATATTTAGACATTCAATCATTCACTGATGACTTGAACTTGCATCTGCAGCCTCCCAGAGAGTACATGGATGGATTTCTTGGAGTGGTGGCCTCGCTCGAGGGCATGGTCCTGCAGAGAGAGACGCTACTGTTTGTCATCGGCGTTTCAGTACTCTTCAATTTCCTTACATTTATCATACTTCTGATGACATACTGAAATTGAATATTTCACTACATTGGTTGACTGCATGTGTAGAGCACATCTAACCCACACCACATTCACATACTATATCTGCATGCGCACATTCTATGTAGCATTCTTGCATCTGCATCTTATATACATACTGGCTGATGCACTCAAACTGTCCTTTTTAGGTCCCACCACTATAGGCCGGGCCATCCAAGCCTTCTCGAGGAGCTGGGGGAGGGGGTTCGACTCGCAGCCGAGGCAGGCTTAGAGCGCCTATCAAAGATGATGAGGAGTCCAATGAGGAGGAGGAGGAGTTTGCGTATCCTTAGTCGGAGACATCCGCAGGCAGAGAGGAGGACTCTGGTTCTAGTTCGGAGGATGGAGGCGATGCCGAAGAGGGTTCTGAGGACAGCGACTCCGAGGTGCAGAGGCTGCCCAGGCAAAGAGGATGAAGAGAGCCTCCCGATCTTGAGCCCGACAGCACTGATGCAGATGTTCTTGTTTTATTTTCTTTTGTTACTAGTAGTTGTAGCACATCAGCTTTAGGCAGTTTTATTTTTATTTTTTAAAACTTGTACCTTGTTGTGAAATGTTGTAAAAAGAAGCTATGATGGAATGAAACAACTTTTTGTTCAAAAAGTGTTGTATTTTGTATTCTAAGCATCGCATCGCATCATTTTGCACAAAAATGAAATTGAATGGAAATTGAGCATTGTGTATTTCCAAGTCAGGTAGTGTGTCAACAAAGTGAACTAAACAACTTAACTTACTAAGAAACAACAAAACCTTAGCAAGTTTATAACTCGATAAGCAAATCTCGACAATGCTGATAAATAAAGAGTAACAACCAAAAACCAGCTTTTCTCCCTGGCCGACCACCAAATGTGGCTGGCCGACCAGTTTTTTTTTCCCTGGAGACCAGTTATGTGGTCGGCCGACCAGAAAAACTGGCTGGCCGACCAGAAAAAGTGGTCGGCCGACCAGTTGACATGGTGCCCTCCAGATTTTTGACACTTGTCCCCCAAACAGTGCCTTATCCTCCATAAAAGTTCCAGCTTCGTGGTTCTCTCATTCCATCTCAGTTTTACATCAAAATTGAGGCATTTCTCATCCAAAATCTCACAACTTGGATTGCTACCTTAGACGGCTCGGACAAGTTGAACTTCCGAGGCTTCGGCATAAATGCACTATTCACGCTGAGTCGCACTCCGCTGTACCTTCCATTCCTCCATGCCGCGACAAGGTTTTGGAATCTGGTAACACATGTCTTTAGCTTTAGCGGGCAAGAGATGTGTCCTACCTTCGAAGATTTCCAAGCTTTAATGGAATCCGAGCGCAATGAAGAAATCTTGCCCCAGCTTCGCTTCGGCCACATCCAAGCCTTAGGACGAATGTGTGGGCTCACTATACACGACGCTCGGTCTTTGATTCGTGATGGCATGCTGGACATTCCGAGTTTGATTCGTCAATTTTTCGATGCCGGTGACCGCGGTGACCATCATTGGCAGGGCTTTTGGCGACATGCGCTTTGCCTGTGCATGCTGTCCCATTTCTTGCTTGCCTCAGGCTCCGGAGGATCTAGTGTCCGGTTGATCGAGGTTGCCCAAGGCTTAAAGGAGGGCAAGAGCTGTATTGCCACGACACTGGCTGAGACATTGATGGGCTTAGATGCCTTTCATCGCCGAGAGATGACCAGATTGGCGGGGAGTCCACTACTGCTGCAGGTAATGTTTCCCACCCTACCTCACATATATTTTTCTCACATCACTCGGCCCTCAGGCTTGATTTTTCTCACAAAAACCTTTCTCACTTTTCTCTCAACGTATACCTCTCTATTCTTGAATCTCTCATTTTTCATCCCCTCCCAAGTGTGGTTGATGGATAAGTTGCAGGTTATGGACTCATGCCCAACGTATTCAGCTCACGGCTATTTCTTCCGACAATGTCTGGTCGATGCCCTTGATGAGGGATGGTGGTTTGATTGGATGTGCAGTTTGTCCGCAGACCACATTGCTTGGCGGTGCCCTTGGCTCAATCTACCAGTGATGAGCTACAGCATGTCTCGGTAGACCGGGATTCAGTTGGTTGGCCTGACACACTGCGTCTTCTACTTTCCTTTCCGATTCTGGCGCCAGTTTGGCCATGATCAGATTTTCCCCAAGGAGGGGATAGAGTACCCTGCCGCATTTCCGGTTCGAGGCACGCAGCTTGCTCGGTATGCCACGGCATGGAGGACTAGAGAGCTTCTGGCCCCTACTCCCACTTTCAGTTGCACCTTGTCTCATGAGTGCATAGATTGGCTCAATAAAGAGGCACAGATTGGGCCCAGCTTGGTGTAGACGTCCCCGAACGCAGCCCGGGGGAAGGAGTGCAAGTCCCCCCTGTTCTGGTTCGATATTGGGTCACTACAGTTCGAAGGACTCAAATGTCACGGTTCTTAATCTTGAACCAAAGAGTCCAAATCCGGCAAATCGATTTTGAAAACAGATTTTTTTGAAAGAAGTGCCAAGCATGGACTGCTTTGCCAGATACAGAGTCGCCACCTAAATGTTTTTTAAAATGGGAAATTTAGGAAACCCTGACTCGGTGCCAAAAGGCCACGTGTCCGTCATCACCAAAGTTGCCTCGGCTCGGGAACTTGGGTACGATTGGGGAAGGTCACTTCGTGAGCACCCCCGCTCGCCCGGTCAAAGACCGGCCTCTACTAACCATGATATCTGTTTTTGAAAACATTGTGAATCTTATTCCGGTTATTAGCCTAGGTTACTATGTGATGCGCACAGCATACAAGTATAGACTGAATCGCCTGAATTGGAACAAAACATTTCATGTTTATTTGTTTGAAAATGGTTTGATGATGCTACCCGCAAGTAGGCTAAGACGTGGATTTGCCACTCTCGAGTGGGCTTAGAAAACATGATTTTGCCACTATCTAGTGGGCTTAAAACAAGCATTTGATGAATTGTTCCAATTCAAGTAACTCAACCTCCACCCACAGGCATTCAAGGCAGTTATATCACATAAGCACATGGCCTCATGGTAAGCATGCTATCATGGCAGTCACTCACATGCATGCAAGGATGCTAAAGCATAAAAACTCACCGAGTACTCCACGCAAAAACAAAAAACTGATTAGGAATCATGCATGATCCTACATATACAGAATTGCCTAATGCAACACATGCAAAAATGCAAACTATAGCAGGCTCAGCTATTCTAAACATGGCATATGAGATGCAATAGCTATCAAGTACTCAACTTGGAATTGAAATACAAATGCAGTTTGTATGATGCGCCGAGCCCGGTGCGTGCAAAACAGATGAATGATGCAAACATGCTGTCATACTGTATGCTAATTGAAATATGCCCTATATCTAACCATCATAAGCAGGTAAATAAAAGGGAAGAAAGACGTGGGGTTGGAAGACATACATCACACTCACCCACACTTATTACAATTATGCCCTCGCGCAGAGGGTCCGAATAAATAATACAGTCCGAATAAAAGAATAATACAGTCCAAAATATACAAATAATGTACAAATTCCTAATTTACTAACAAATTAACTAAGAAGAACTGTAAACCGGCATGCAAGCCAGGGGGCAGCCTTGACTCCACTCCGGATGATGATATGATGCATGTTTGGGCTGCTTTGCGCGGAGATCCACTGGGATGCCTCGATTAGCCTCTGTTTGCAATGTTCCTCGAAATGCGTGTCAGACTCCGAAAAGTTAATGATTCTTCATTTTTTGCTGCAACAGAGAGCAGGAAAGGGGCATAGCAATGTATTTCACAAATATATGCATGCCTCGATCCTCGTGCCACCAATCACGCATATCGATGCATGATGGTCGAGGAAAGAATTGCACAACTCAATATAGGACAAATGCATATGAATGCTACAACAAAACCTAACTCCATCATGGATAATCCGGAGTGTCGGTGACTTGGGAATTGAGACCCGTTCCGTCGCTCGGAGTACGAAACGTGCCTCGTTTCCCGTGCCCGGGGTAACTCCTATCCCGAACACAATGCAATATGCATGATATGCATGAAATGTAGCTAATATGCAATCCTGACATACACAATGCTATGAAATGAGATGCCTCGAAATGCGTGC